>NDXB01001004.1:59173-75992 GCA_002631895.1 Agapornis roseicollis
GTTTTTTTTTTTTTTTGTGTGTGTTTTTGGATCTTCTGCCATCTTCTGTACACCCAGAAGGTGGTGTCTGCTTTCTTGAGCTTTGCTATTTGTGGTCATGGGAAAGAATTTTTAAGATGAGCTGCTTTAAGATTTTCAGGGATGTAGATGAATCTGCAGGCTGAACAAGCTCTATTCTGTTACCTGAAAGTGAACCCTTTAAAATACTTGTTGGGGAGCATGTGCATTTTACCAGGAGAAACACAGCTGAAAACTAGTATCTGCAATAATAGTATCTGCAATAATGTGTAGTGCTGATGTGTGTGGTCATGACTACTGCCATGTTAAAGCCAACATGTTTTAGTCACCAGATTTATTTGTTTTTTTTCTAACAAGTTTACAGTATTTTAGGTTAGTGACTAACTCACAAATGACAATGGCTGGAAATGATAAAGAAACACAAAGTCATGGTAGATAAAGTTGAGGTTGTCATTAAAGTCTTTCCCAGGAGGCCTTCTGCTTGCCCAATTCTGATCTTTTCATACAGTCCTGATTGTGTAAAACACAGAAGCAATTTAAAGTATTTGATCCCTGTGACTATTTGTGTGCTTAAGCTGGATCAGGCACATAAGCATCTATTGGATTTAATCTTTTTTCTCACTTAATACTCCAGTCTTATCACTGTGTTGGCATGGCTTTTGATGACCCTTCCATCAGTTTCCCTTCCTTCCAAGAAAGAGAGATCTCTGAAATTTGCTTTAATCTTCAGTTTCTTGCTTCTAAACATATGAGGCCATAGCCCTACATATGAGTCATATGATTCTCTTCCTGTGCTTTCATTGAGCTCTTGAACTTTCATGCATAAACATGAAATGCTCTGGTCATTCACTCCACAAAAACTTGCTCTACATATTAATTTTGGAAAAAAAGTTTAGAGTCAGTGGTATATGCGATTGAAATAGTAGAATTGGAACTGAGCTGTATTTTTGAAGGCATGAAATGTATTTTCTTCAAAGAAGGATAAAAAGCTGACATGGTAAAACCTAGCACTGTAAGATGGAATACACTATTTCAGTGGAGGTGGTAACCCAGCAATGGCAACTTGCATTATAGTCTGCTTTATCTGGGGTCAAAAAAATAAAAATAGTGTTAACTTTATCCTCATTGTCTTGTAATTGTTTTGCATGCTAACATTTTCTGTTTTTTTGTAGAGTATTTTCAAATATCTGAATTTTAGACTTTTCCTCTATGTTGTTTAGAAGACCTCTTCCCTTGATGATACACTTCATTCCCAGAATGTTCTCCTAATAATCACATAACTTCTTCTCTCTTAAGTCTTGTATATCGGTTTCCTTGTGCCTTTCAAATATTTAGCTCTGTAATCTTCCTCCATACATTTGTCCCTACAGAGCTGCTTATGATGCTGTGGGCTTTACTTTACAGAATGATAATTTGCCTGTTTGTTTTTGGTATTGAACTTGTAGGTGTATTCCTGGTGAAATTCTTCTGGGATCTTACCAAGTGTATGTGTCTTTTCATACACTGTTTTATGCTACTTCTTTCTGTGCCTATACAAAGCAAAATCTTATTGTTTAAATGTATGTTAAACTGTATGTGCATTCTCTAAATGTCGTATGATCTATGTGTTCAGCAGCAACATTAGTAGGCTTGGATTGGTTTCTTAATTTTTTTTCCTTTATGCATTTGGTTACAACTGTGTGAGTAAATATGTTTATTGCTTTTTAATCAGTTGGTTCAGGGTTTCTAAAAAAAATATTTCTAATTTTTTCTGTCATTCTAGTGAACTGTTGTGAATTTTCACACAGATGTGACTACCTAATCTTTTGAAATCTCAATGTAAGATATACAGCTAGTATGGAAAAATGGTTTAGCTGTTTCTCAATTTAAATTATGTAAAATTTTCTAAACAATACACTTTGTTAGTAGCAGTTTATAGTAAAATGTATGAACATAAAAGAATTTCATAGATAAGTAGACCTCAATGACTCAATATCTAGGGTTTTTTTGATATGTCTACTTAGCAATTACATAACAGATATCTGCTACTAATTTAATTTTATGAAAGGAATCATAAATACAAGTTAAATAAAGAATACCTGGTGAAAATTTAGTTAAAATAGGTGTTGGAATAGCTAGCTACTAAACAAAAAGTTTAAGATAGTTAATGTGATCTATTAGGTAAAAACTTGCAAGAGGGATGACATTTAAAAAAAAATTAAAAAAGGATGCAGCTAATTTCTCAATCACATTTTGGAAAACTGGCCTGGGTTTGGGTCATTCATTCTGTTTCAATACAATCTTGATAGCTATATCCAGTTGGAATTCTGTAAATAGTAGCATTATTTGTTGTGGTTTTTTTGAGCAACATTTGATTAGTTCATTTTATTGACACTGAAAACAAGCTGTGTGCCCTTTTCTCAAATCATGTTTTGCAGGCAAGTGAATGCCCTTTACAGTTTTTGAATGCTAAAATTTTAAAAGTAATGTCATACAAATGCATTTAAAGCAGTAGTACTTACAAAAGAGAGGGAACTTTAGTTTGTGTGTGCTAGAGAAACACATTTAAGTAGGGAAATAAACACAATATAAATAAATCTCAGTTAATCTCAGTTATCAAAAAAGGGAGATTGGTTGCTTTGAAAGAGAAACCCTTTGCTTTTAAGCACCTGTGAGAAAGCTCTCACAGATATACTGTATAAATTTGGATTCTGTCACAAGCATTTGAAGCATTAAATACTTCATGAGTTCTGCTTCAGGTGCTTCTAGACTGCAAACAACTTCAGTGTTTACAATAAGTAGTTTTCAAGCTATTTTTTTATAAATTTGTGACCATTTATTGCTTTGACTATATTTACCAAAATCTACCTTTTTTTACGTAAATTTACCAGATTGTTACCAAAAATGCAGAAGTTTTTTGAAACAAATATCTGCATTTTTTTCATACTTGTAAATCATGCTTGCTCTTTTTCTAACAAACTTTACAGAGGTTTGAACTGGATTGTTTATGACCTTAAAATGACTTTTCTTTCAGAACTTGATAGTGTAGGAAGATGTCTCAGAACACCAGACATAACTGTACATAGGAATCTTTTAAGATAGCTTTTCAGACTCTAAAGCAGTCTGGTGCTTTTGGGTGTTGCTCTGTTGAAGCAGGCAGTCTACTGTACAACAACCTCTGATCGCCATCACTGGTGATGGCACACCTGGAGTACTGTGTTCAGTTCTGAGCTCCCCAGTACAAGAGAGAAAAAGAAATACTAGAAATAGTCCCAAGAAGAGCTATCTTTCCTACCAGAGAAGGCTGAGAGAGCCAGGACTGGTTAGCCTAAGGAAGAGAGTGCTTGGGGGATCTTCTCCATGTGCACAAACTGGATGCTGGGGTGGGACTCATCATCAAGGACTGTAGCGATAGGACAAGGGATAATGGGTTAAAACTTATACAGGGGAGATTTAAATTAGATTAAGGAAGAAGTTCTTTGCTGTGAGGGTGGTGAGGCAGTGGAATGAGTTGCCCAAAGAAGTTGTGAATGATCCATCTCTGGCAGTGTTCAAAGCTGGGTTGGGCAGAGCCTTGGGTGACATGCTATAATGTAAGGCATCCCTTGGTGGGGGGTTGGAACTGGATGATCTTAAGGTCCTTTCCTAAACATTCTATGATTTTATGATAAGAATCTGATGGAAGAATGTAAAGAAAATGGATCTGAACTCCCTTCAGTGGTGTCCAGCTACAGATCAGTAGGTAATTGTCACCACTCTCCACTTAAGCCCATTGTCTACTTTCCTGTCATTGGATATTGAGTGTAACAGTGAAGTTTCATCTGAACATCCAGAAACACTTTTTATTGTAAGGGTGACTGAACACTGGCAGAGGTTGCCCAGAGAGGTTACCCACAGCGGTAGCTGTATGGATATGGTCCTGGGCAATCAACCCTAAGTGGCCCTCCTGGAGCAGTGGTGTTGGACCAAATGACTTCCAGAGATCCCTTCCAACCTCAGCTATTTTGTGATTCTGTGGTTAATGACACAAAATTAAAATGTACGGTTGGTAACATTGATATGTGATTTGGCTACCTTTTCCCAGTCTCTTACCATCAGCAAAAATAGTAGTGATAGACACAGATGATTAGTAAAACCAGGTTTTTTGCTAAAAGTCTGTGTAAGTTCAGTCAGTCAAGTAATACATACATGCTCTTGCCATTCCTAGATTCATCTTGCAAGAGAGTAATTGAGTTACATAAGTGGTCTCAAGGTGTACTGAAAATCGGCATCAGTAAAGGCTGTGGCAGCTTAAGCTGCAGGATAACAAACTAGGAAATAATGTGATAGCAAATGTATTGTGTTCTCATTATACCTTAGTGGGATGGCTGTTTTCAGAACCAATGATTACAGTCTTCTGTAATAGTTAAAATGAAACCTGTTCTGTTTTTTTGGGGTTGGGTATTTGTCACAAAAACCAAACAAAGAAACAAAAAACCGCAAACAAAAGAACCCAATATATTTAAAGTGCGAACTGAAGCTTGTCCACCCAACTCCAGGAGCTGGACACTCTAAAGAGAAACCGAACATTGCAAAACTTAAAAATACAGGTGTAAGAAAATGTTATGCCAGAAACAAGCATTCCTAAAGTCATAGAGTACACAATTTCTAATATGTGAGAGTACAGTATTTTCTAGGACAAAAATAAATTAAAAACAACCCACAAAACGCAGGTATATAAATGAATTTGTATCTTCCAGTCTCAGAGGACAGGTAGGTATAAAATCTATGGCTGGTTAGATGAGAAGGATTACCATCCTTGATCACCTGGCAGCATTCCTCCTAATGCACCCCAGGACAGAGTTGGCCACCTTTGTAGCAAGGGTTAACGATAAGGGTCTTTAATACTAGAGTTAACTGTTGGATTGATAGATCTGAGATCTCTGCAGTCTGAGATCTCAAATCTGATTGTCTCGTGTTTTGAATGACTTATTAATTACAAAAAAAAAAAAACCCAACAAAAAAACCAACCAACCAACCAAAAAAAAAACCCAACAACCAACCACCCAAATTAAATGAGATAATTTACCCAGTAAATACAGCTACTTGCATTTTTCTAGTTTAATGTTAAGTAATTTCAGGCACAGTTTCAAAATTCTCACTCCTTCACCAGTACAGCTGCTACAGTACAGACCACACCACATTACCTACCAGAATGACAGTGTTCTTTCTTTCACTTTTGTGGTTTTCTATTTATTGTTTTTTCCCCTTTATTCCCTGAAACTCATAATTTTTGTGATTTATCATTGTTTTGCTCCTTTTATTTGCAGCAGGAGTTCTAACAGTTCTTTAGTGAACTGCTTCACAAGGAGCCTGGGAGCTTGCAGTCAAGGATTGTCTCTTTTATTAGTGTTCAGAAGATGGGCCTGGCAGGGTGCTGCATGTTTGTACAAGATTCTAGCTGTTACAAAGGTTCTCTCAGGGTCTCCAGTCATATAAAACTTGATGTAGATCTGACCTGAAACTGATGGTTAGTCTGTGGGTGTACACTGCAGAAAGTATATAGTATTAGTAGAAGAATATAGGTATCTTGAAAAAGGCGTTTTATAAATACTGTCTCACTAACATTCACCAACTGAATGACCATTATGTGTAGGAGATGTAGCCTTTCTGGAAGGTAAAATTAGTTCTCCAATCCATTATTCTCCACACCTCTGTAACAGCAGTGCTGTCAAAATTAGTGTAAGATTAAAAGAAAGGAGATACTAAAGCATAAAGCAATCTGTCTCAAAGCACTACTCAAATTTTTTAGATATTAGGGTAATTTTAACATAACTTCATAAAATAAATAGACAAAAAAATGTTAAAAGGTAGGGGTTGAGGGTGGAGAATGTGAGGACATACCTTCCTTGTATGATTTTTTTTGTTATTCAGCTTGCTAGGTCACCCCACTGAGGCATTATCAGTATGCATTGTTTAACAAGTTTACTAAACTATTGAATAAAAAAATCAAACAGCACTGACCTGAAAATACCATAGCCATGTCCAGAGAGAGTGCAACAGGGAAGAAAACTGGTGTTAAGGTGTATTTGCATGTAAGAAACTTGCCTTAACAGTATTCAGGAATCTAGTGCGAGAGGCTTGGTTTGAATTGAGTCATTACCCAGTTAAAAATAACCTTTCCAGGTCATGTCATTTTGTTTGCTGCAGTGAAATAAGTTTATTTCAGCAGAATGAAGCCGTTATTAGCTTGGCAGAGTCCACTTGTCAGAACTTTATGGAGCAGAACACCGTTTGGCTTGGAAATTCAATAAATACTGTAATGTGAGAGGAGTTAAACTCCAAGGGCTTCAGGGGCACAGTGTGGGGAATTTGTCACTAATACATTGTTTGACACTTCTGTTGAGAAACTATCAGGATGTAGGAAGGATGGTCATTAAAAATCAAGACAGACATCTCACTCACGATACATGGTGATGTTAAATATATGGATTGAACATAATTTTTTGAATACCGGAGCAGAATATTTTAAAAAAGTAAATAAATGCTTGCACCTGCTTCTATTTTTACCTACTTAATCTCTCCTGTATGCATTTCTTCTAACATTGGGGTTAGTGGAGGATGGTTTAGCGTGCTTGGAGGAAACTACAATTAAATGTAATCAACTCTTATTGTTTAAATTGGCATGGGAAGATGTGCTCTGTGCTATGCATTTGTCTGAGATGTGGGAGGCTAGTGTTCTGTCTCCAGTGGGAGAGGAGTAGGCCAATTAATTGCTCTCCCTCCAAGGTGAAACTATGCAATTCAGTCATGTGATAATTTTAGAGGCAAGGATGAGCTAGTCAGCAAAATCTGGTTGGGGTGCCCTCCAGCTATCCAGGCTTTCTGCTTGTACTTGGAACACTATCATTTGAAATAATGCTTTAAAGCATTGCCCATTTCAGTTAAAAAAAAAAAGAAGAAAGATTACCTCTGGAATAAGTAATGAAACGATTTCAGGGTTCCAGTCCTATATAGTAATATTTATGAACAATGAGCTAACTAATTGAATATATGGTACAATATTGATTATATGAATTAATTCTATCAATGTTTTTCTGAAAAAAAGTTCATCTGAAATAGGAGTTACTGTATCGATACTGAAATACTAATTGAAATGCCATGCTTTGAAGTCAGGTGAGTTATTTTAACAATTCTGCCAAGTGTTAAAATCTGGTAATTTCTAGATGTGAAGGATTCCCATGAGGGAGTCAAATGATTATCACTGCAGGAAAATATTACTTACATATTCTGAATGGTATTAGCTACATTTTCCTGGATTTATTCTTTCTCAGCTGTTCAGTTTGTTTTCCTTTGTCATCTAAAAATTGTGCTGTTCATGTATGCATTACCGTCAACAGTCACGCTAATGTGGCAGTGGGACATACTTGGCTGGTGTGCAGGAGAGTACCAAAGATGACTGTGTATATAAAAGCCTGTATGTGTATGTAAAAGTACCAAAGATGACTGTATGTGTATGAAAGCCTTAAAATTGGAGTGCCAAAAATGTTTATATACCATTGGAGAGAGTTAAATTTAAGGTCCCTTCCAATCCAAACCAGTCTGTGATTTTTGTGATTCTGTGATGTTATCTGTATCATCGGTTTATAACCATTTCTTCCAATGTAACATGAGTAAATCCAAAGAATATACTGTGGTTCACTTGATCAAAGTACTATCTTCAATATTATGCTTGGATAATATTAGCATGCTTCTTTGTATCAATTGAAAATAATGCCATGGAAGCGGCGTTTGAAAAAAATACAGTGTTTTTGTATTTGTTGCTTAGATTTTTATTATATTTTCTGTTTTCTTTAGTATGCTTTTATTCTTTTTTTCTCTAGTTGTGCTCCACATCTTTTTTAGTCTGAATAGAATTATCTTGTCTTCTCTACTCTTACCTGTGTGATTCAGAAATAGGTGGATTGCAATTGATACATCCATATGCACTATTCAAACAACTATCTTGAACATGACAGTATTATATCTAATTCCAGATAAGCATTAGAGTATATAGTCTCTGAACTTTATTTTGCTTAGGGTAGGATACATATCTCTCATTTGTAAGTGAGTGTTTTCCTATTTACCTTGGAAGTAAGAGTGTGCCTTGAAGTAACTTACTCATTTAAATTGTACCAAAGAGCACCACTTGTCTGGAAGCATGTGTCTAAATGTTAAAATTGGTGAATCATAATTACAGCCTTTTATTTGAATAAAATAATTTAGAAAAAAGCTTTCCATATACTCAAAACCTCTATAAATTTATGAAAATATTTTTGTAAAATAAAAACCAAACATCTTAATGTCCATGTTCACTGTATTTGGTTAATAGCTATAAATGTGGTTGGACACAGAAGAGATCATTCACAGCTTAGTAGCTCCCGGAAGGCTTTTTAGCTGGGCAAGATGTGTACACTTATGGTATGTGGACATAGCTTACCAAAAGAATCTGTTCTGTGATATCCTGGAGCAGTAATAAACAAACATACCAGAATAATTGACACAGTTTACTGGCATTTCACAGTTTATATACTGTCACATCTATATTAGTTTCTGGCAGCTGTGCATACTGGTTAACTAAAGATTCTTGATTTTTATTTTTTTTGCTCATTCACTTCAGGTTATCTTGAAGCTTTGTGGCTTTTGAAGAATAACAAAATTAGAATTTTTAAATTAAAATTTTTAAAAGTAATACTATTTCAGAAAATTTGAAAAAATGAAGTTAACAAGACTGAGGTTTTATGATGTAAACATGAATTATGCACACCATAGAACTGACAAATTATGATATTATATGTGTCTGAGTTTTATTGATCTTTATAGAATACTTTTGTTTGGATTTAGAATGAATTTTTCTTTGTTACTCTTCCCAGCTTCTTCAGCACTAGTTGATTTGTACTTAGATCTGAAAAGCAGCTGAAGGACGATATTTTGAATTCCTTGATGCCTTGGCTTCCTATACTACCGTTTTTAACAGAGACAAGTTTTTTAAGAAAAATCTGTCAAACCCTCTTTTTTGTCCTCCAGTCTCCTCTCTGCATATTGCAGCCCATGCCTTTGGCAAGGTGACAGGTGGCACAGGGAATTGGGGGGCAGTGCTTAGTGGTTTCTTTTCTTGTTTTGTCTCTCCTTGTTTTCTTGCTTTGCTGCTCCAGCGTGGGCTCCTCCATATCCTGCTGTGTCCTTAGAGGTGTACCTTTCTCCTGTGCACCTCTCACAACTCAAGCATCTTTTAGCTGCTGCCTTGCTTAGTCATCTCCTTGCTCTGGTCCTGTTTGGGCATCAGTTTAACCCAACCCTTCTTGGGCCATATCCATGCCATAGTCCAGCTCAGGCATCTCCTTTTGTGCCTCCTTTTTCTGCAGTAACTCTCCTGCCTCGGTCTCTCTTTTGCTCTGATACCATATCTGCCCTGGCTTGAGTGTCTCCTTTTTCCTCCAGTGTCTGTTCCCTGGTAGCTGTGGTTGTTCAGTTTTGGCACAGTGTGGGCTGGCTATAGGTGGGGTGGAGCTGGCTGGCACTGTCTCTACCCAGTGCAGGGCAGTGGCTGGCCTTGTGGGACTGTATTGGCCCCTCCACTGGCCTGGCCAACTGCAGCGAGTGCAGATGCAGGACAGCCTGCCATCCATCCGGGTCAGTGTTTGGTGAGCCATATATGCTCTTTAGCAGAGAGCTGATTCCATCTTGAAAAGGAAGAGACATAAACTAACAAAACACCATCTTGTATGGTGTGTGTGTATAACAATGCTGGCTCAGGAGTTCTAGTATTCATAGCGTCTGGTTGAAAACTGTGCCTTACTGGCTTATCCCGTACAATCCTGAAGAAAGGCTATGATTTTTTTAGGTTACTTGTTTGAAGGTTAGGAAGGGCTCATCTTCCTTTGGAAATCACTGCCAAAAGTGTTTTGCTTCCCAAAGGGCAGTATTTCCACTGTTATTGCAGAGGATGAGATCTTACAGGTTTTTTTTCTGCCCTTGGTAGCTTTTCTTTTTCCCAGATGGCTGCCAGGTGTAGGACTGGATCCCATTGTAGCAGTAGCTAAAAGGAATACAGAGAATATGGATGTTAACATTTAGCTTCATTTGAAGGCAACATGCTAATAAATGCAGTGCTCTGGATGTGCACTGCTGACATTAATGATAATGAAGTATTTCACGTATTTTAGCAGTTGCTCTTTGAATTTATATTTCCGACAGTTTTGCTATTCTGTTGTGTGAACTGACACTGCTGTTGCTTCATGCTCTCAGAGCTGTGTGCCAACATACTGTCTTGTTCTAAGTAAATGTCTAATTGAAAAAAGCACAGTTCACATTTTTGAACCCAATAACTTAAATAAACAGGACAAGGAAATGTGCCCCTGAATAAGTTGATTTTAAAAAGGTATTATTTATTTTAGTATCTATTTCCTGCGGCCTCTTTTCCTGTCATTTTCAGCCATACGTGAGGAATAATGCTTACTTAAGTCATGTAAACTCAATCGTCTGGTGTCAAGTTTCAGATGAACATTGATCTTAGTCATTGAAGCATAATGTAATCTGAAGAAGCAAACCATTAGGCATCAGTTTATGTACTCCTGTTTTACAAAGGTTGTAGATGTATGTTATGTGTCCACATATGGATGGACATGTACGTGTACATACAGACGCCAGTTGTTTGAACCTGTGAGTGGTAAAATAATTGACTGTCTGAAAAATGCTTTTTTTTTACCCAAACTGCCTTCAGAAGATTCAACAAAAGGATTTGTAGATTATTGTGCATCTTGGGACCACCACACGTTGCCACAGTGGTTTGAAAATGCGCTCCCTAGACAGAAGAACCAGGGGGAAGTCAAAATTAAAGCAAGTAAGGGTGAATCTTTCTGTTTAGATGAAGTTGTTCTTATTTACTGACACTAATAAGTCATTCTCACAGTTCTCACAGTTAAGGTGATATAAATCTCACCTTAAAGTATGTCCTGTGAGGTAGCAACAGTTAACCACCTTTCTGTTGATCAGCAAATTAGTGCTTATCACTGCAAACCTGGTATGGAAACTTTTTACTTTACATCTCTGAAGAGTTTAGCTACTACTAGAATCAATGTAAGTTTAAGGAAGGCATATTCTGAATGCAGAATCATAGGATTCTACATGGATTGTGAAGACTAGTTACATCATTGCATTAGTTAGGGCAAACACCTCTAAGCTTTGTATAAATTTGTCATTTGTATAAATGCCAAAAAGATTTCTAAATATGATCAAACCAGAAATGGGGATGAGAAGAGTGAGCTTTGGGGATTGAAGCATGGAGACCAAAAGCATATATGAAAAGCATCCATACTCTTCAAACGTGGCAGCAAGCAGAAAAAAATCAGACATTTTAGAGACCTGTCTGATGGTACTAGTATTAAATCACATTCGAATAAAGAAGCATATTTTGTTTTGAAAAGGAAGACCAAGTTCCATGTTTGAAAATCTGCTAAAATGTTTTTCTCAAATTTTTTTTTCTGAATGATTTGCTAGCTTCTGCAAAGTAAGCAATGTTGTATTGGAGAATCAGTCCTGACATTTGTGATGTATGTCTGTTTGTATGTGTTTCTGGGTTGTCCTTTTGAACCATTAATGCATATATAAAAGATTTCCGTAGTTGCACAGTGATTAGACTATTAGAGTGCTGCTAAGGGAACAAAACAATCAATACTTTTGCTTAGATGAATGGGGATACTATTGCTCTTAATTTTCAGCACTTGATGTGTTAGATTGTGACTCTTTTGCAGTCAAAAGGAACCTTTCATTGATTTTAAGTGGTACTCACTTTATACCTCCAAATCCAGGCTATGTGTGTGTCGTTATATATTCCGGATAAGAGGGACAGACGATTTTTGAGAACATTTATAGTCATCTTGGACGTAAACTATTGCAATGGCATGTGGGGGTTGACTGAAGCTGTGGTTAGCAGTAGGAACATTAGTGAAGGATTTTGACTGCTCTTTCACCATTAGGTCATGATAGTTTACAGCCTTTCATATATTATGTTTTTTTGGCTTTTAGTCTAGAAGTTAATTTGGCTTGTTCTGCAACAGTTTGAATGAGGATTATGTGAGCATGCAGGGTAGAGGCTGTGCACTTGACGTGTATCAAATATAACAACAAAGACTATTTGCAATGAGGAATGGCTGCACATCTGAACACTTCAGTTAATAAGTTTTCTCTGTGGAGTAAAGGGGAAAGGGTAATAAAATATGAAGGGCTGTAAGTGATATGTAGAAGTCTTAATACTGTGATACAGTTGTTCTTACTCAGACATTCAATGTTTCAGAGTTTGTAGATCATTATTCTTCTTCATTTATCAATTACGAAAATTACATTGTAGAAGATTCTGGTTCTGGTTCTTCCTTAAGCAACAGTATCTGTATTACTGTGCAAAGTTTTGGAATGCATCTAAAATGGAGATAAATGCCAGCCATCTGCAGTTGTAACTTTCAGAAGTTTAAGTAACTCATGGCTTGTTCAGGAACCTAAACTTTTATTGCTCAAGTAAGAATTGAATGATACAGGTGTTTGTGTAATGTTTGTTTGGTCGTGGGTTGTTGGTGATTTATTTTTGTGTGATTTGTTTTTTGTTTCCTTTTTCTTTTGTGTGTTTGTGTGTTTTTATTTTCGGTTTTGTTTTTTCACTAGGAGATAATATGAGAGTTACTGCTATTAATTCTGTAAAGTGATCCTCAAGCTCCTTAGCTGACCTTGTATAGCCTCATGACTTGGAACTAGTAAGGTGATTCAGAAATAGTTGTTTCAACACAACCTTCCGTTTGCTATGATTTTTAAAACCTTGAGGTCAAAGGAGTAATTCTCTTGACCTGTGTATAGTTTTTGGGTTGAAAAGCCAAGATTTCATATACATCTACTGTCTGACTTATCATCCCTTCCCCAAGCAGCTTGTCTTCTTATTAGGCTTACCTACAAAGTTCAGTTGCTTAGTTCCTTTAAGAAAAAAGTAAAATTAAATGCTAAAATTACTCCCAAATAGCACTGGTAGCTGTTTCACATCTAGTTTGCTTGGGTTTAGTTTGCTTGGTTTTAGGTGAGTGTGAAAGTTAAGACAACATGAACTTTCTGTTAAATTCAGTTAATTACACATGAAGATCATAGACTCATAGAATAGCTAGGGTTGGAAATGACCTTAATATCATCAAGTTCCAACCACCCAGCCATGGGCAAGGATGCCTTCCACCTCACACTAAACCATGTCACTCAAGGCTTCATCCAACCTGGCCTTGAACACTGCCAGGGATGGAGCATTTGCAGCTTCCCTGGCCAACCATTCCAGTCCCTCACCACCCTAACAATAAAGAATTTCTTCCTTATATCCAATCCAAACATCTCCTGTTGAAGTTTTAATCCATCACCCGTTGTCCTGTCAGTGCAGTCCCTAATGAAGAGTTCCATCCCAGCATCCCTATAGGCCCCCTTCAGATACTGGAAGGCTGCTAGGAGGTGACCATGCAGCCTTCTCTTCCCCAGGCTGAACAGCCCCAACTTTCTCAGCCTATCTTCATTCAGGAGGTGCTCCAGTCCCCTGATCATCCTTGTGGCCCTCCTCTGGACTTTTTCCAACAGCTTTTTATGTTGAGGATACCAGAACTGCACACAATACTCCAAGTGAGGTCTCATGAGAGCAGAGGGGAAGCATCACCTCCTTTGACCTGCTGCTGGTCATGCTCCTTTTGATGCAGTCCAGCATACGGTTGGCTTTCTGGGCTGCAAGTGCACACTGAAGCAGGCTCATGTTCATTTTCTCATCGACCAACACCCTCAAGTCCTTCTCCACAGGGCTTCTCTGAATCTCCTCTTTTCCCAGCCTGTACCTGTGCCTGGGATTGCTCCAACCCAGGTGTAGGACCTTGCACTTGGCATGGTTAAACTTCATGAGGTTGGCATCAGCCACCTCACAAGCGTGTCAAGGTCCCTCTGGATGGCATTCCTTCCCTCCAGCTTATCAACTGAACCACACAGCTTGGTGTCATCAGCAAACTTGCTGGGGGTGCACTCAATCCCACTGTCCATGTCAGCAACAAAGATGTTAAACAAGACCCTTCCCAACACCAATCCCTGAGGGACACCACTCGTCACTGGCCTCCAGCCGGACACTGAGCCATTGACCACAACTCTTTGCATGTGGCCATCAAGCCAATTCTTTATCCACCGAGTGCCCCACCTATCCAATTGATGTCTCTCCAATGTAGAGACAAGGATGTTGTGTGGGACAGTGTCAAACGCTTTGCACAAGTCCAGGTAGATGACGTCAAGTGCTCTATCCCTGTCCATCAGTTCTGTAGCCCCATCATAGAAGGCCATCAAACTGGTCAGGCAGGATTTCCCCCTAGTGAAGCCATGCTGGCTGCCACCAAACACCTCGCTGTTTTTCATGTGCCTTAGCCTGCCTTCCAGGAGAATCTGCTCCAAGATTTTTCCAGGCACAGAGGTGGGACTGACTGGTCTGTAGTTTCCCGGGTCATCCATTTTCCCCTTCTTGAAAATAGGGGTTATATTTCCCCTTTTTCTGGTCATCAGGAGCTTCACCTGACTGCCATGATTTTTCAAATATGACGGCCAGTGACTTGGCAATTTCATTTGCCAGCTCCTTTAGGACCCGCGTATGGATTTCATCAGGTCCCATGGACTTGTACACTTTCAGGTTCTTGAGATGGTCTCAAACCAGATACTCCCCTGCAGTAGGCCTAAGGTCTCCATTCTCACAATCCCTGTGTCTCCCTTCCAAGACTTGGGTGGTGCGGTCAGAGCCTTTGCCATTGAAAACTGAGGCAAAGAAGTCATTGAGAACCTCAGACTTCTCCAAATCTATGGTAGCCAGTTCTCATATATTCTGGAGAGGTCAGGTTGTCTTCTCAGTAAAATAGGATCAAGATACCTTAGTGACACTTGTCAGAGGTATAAATCAACAATTCTATCAATCACTTATCAAACAACGCTGTTGATGATAGAATAGAAAATAGGGTAGCAAATTGCTGGAACAAGTCAAGGGATACACATCCCAGCTTTAAGCATTTATTTTTCAAGAGAAATAGGAGGTCACATGCTTTTTTTATGACTTCTTTGTACAAGTGCAAATGAGACACATACAATGTCCTGATAATTTCTTTTAGGTTTTGCATAGTTTTTCTGTAGCTGTCAGTAAGAGAGAAAGTTTTAGTGTTTTTGACACGCAGGTTGGAGCTCGTAGTGTATATCTAGTATAAGGACACTGTGCTCGGACTTTACACATGTAGGTTGGAGCTTGCAGTGTGTATCTAGTATGAGGACAGTGTGCTTGGGCTTTACACACCATATGTGTCACGCAGCATTACTGGGAAATATTTTCAAGGTCTGCATGATGCATTCCACCTTTCCTTGGAGAAAGGGCTAAAGAAGTTACCTTTGCTTTCCGTGTCACTTTCTAGTCCCTAGAAAATGAGTCTCTTAAGCATCACTTAAGTTCCTTTTCAGTTCTTCATAATAGCTTTCTGATTTAAAACTAATGAAGATTTAGCTTGGTAAGTTTCTTAGGTAAAGAGTTTTCTGACTTACTTTGAACCTGATAATACTGCAGGTTCTGTGAGGTTTCAAGAAAGGAATGATATTTTTTTGCTTGACAGACTTAGAAGGAAGTGGTTGTGCTACAGTTTTTTTCACGAGGGGAACTGTGGTGTGTAAGACACATTTCTGTATCTGTGGTTAAGATTATGGCATGAAAATATTCTGTTATAAGAAAGATCTGTTGCACAGTGAACTAAGATAATTTTAAATAACAGAGTTGGATAGAATGAAAGCAAAACCAAACCGGAGACTAAAAACCTTTTCATGCTACACCAGTGATATGTAGTTTGTTGTTATTGTACTTCACTGTACTTTCGTAAAAACTTTTTTTATGTAGTAGTAGCCAAGACAGAAAATAAAACTTACAGAAATCTCGTATGTCCTTCTTAAAAATGCAGCTTTTGTTTGTCAAAGATAAATTTTGTATTTCCATGTGAATATTACAAATATCCCTTTGAAAGTTGATTTTGCCAGTAATGCTGGACTCTAAAGGCCAGGTAAAAGATTACAAGATTAAAAGACAAACATCATACATAGAGGTTACTGATGAAGATTATTTCTGTGTTCCTGGAAGGTATTGCTTTTGTTGCTGCTTTGTGTTGTGCAAGTATTCCACTTTCATAATGAAATGCAATAATTCAGTGTTCGATTGGCCAACATGTATTTCTGAAAAAAAAATAAAAATATATAAAAAAAAATAAGAAGTGTGCCATTCTCCTTGTCCAACTATTTTAAAGGTTTATATGTGCCTTTTTTCCTTATGGAAGGATTGATAATATGATCCTTCATCATATTACTTCCCAAATAATCTCAGTGTTTGTTAACTATGCCGTAAGTATGCATCAGTGGTGCCTTTTTAATTCATTAGCACTTTTGTGCAATTTTGTTACTGCCAAACTGGGAAGCTGACTTTCACATTTACACTTCAAGTGAGAAGAAACATCATTTGACACCAGAGAGTTTGATTTTGATTGTCAGTTTAGCTCTGTAACTTCAAATAAATTTTTGGACATGTTAAATAAAAACTGAGAGAACTTTAATTAAGAAATGTCAAGATAAAACTTTTTCATTTTTGAGAAAAGGTATTGTTATTATGTTCTCCCAGTCTAAAACTGAAAGTAACATTAAATTGTGAACTGTTCTGAATTACTGAGTCTACTGGAATTTTTTTTCTCTAGGGGAAAAGGGAATCATTCTTCTTCCTTTTTTTTTTTTTTTTTTTTTTTTAAAC
>NDXB01001004.1:81401-91572 GCA_002631895.1 Agapornis roseicollis
TTGAGTCCCGAGTAACCACTGCCATTTACAGCCTTCTTTCATAGCGTAATGTGCACAGCTTTGGGATTTCCTCAGAAGTCTATTAGCCACAACATTATGGCTGTTGAGACGATAACTCAAGTGGAATTTTAATTTGAGAGCATACTTCTGTCATGTGGGTGGCATCTTTCTGAAGAAAGCACAGTAACTTCTATCTGCCTGTGTTTGGAACCACTGTTGTGGTAACATGAAAGCCGATGTTCCTAATACAAAAGATTCCATAAAATTATACAGAACATTTCCTCCAAGTATTATAAATAATATAATTTCATGCTGTAGTGAGAGAACTGATGTAAGATGAGTCTTTGAAAGTTTGAAAGATTTTAATGGCCACAGCCTATCTATCCAGCCTGTCTAGATCCCTCTGCAGAGGCTTCCTATCCTCCAGCAGATCAACACATCCAGCCAACTTGGTGTTTTCTGCAAATCTACTGAGGGTGCACTCAATCCTCTCATCCAGATAATCTGTAAAGATACTAAACAAGAGTGGCCCCAAAGCAAAGCCATGAGGAAAAGCAGCTAGATGTGACACCATTTGCAACCAGTCTTTAGTGTTGGCCAGCTTTTTACCCAGTGGAAAATACACCTATCCAGGCCATGAGCAGCCAGCTTCTGCAGGATAATGCTGTGGGAGACAGTGTTGAATACTTCACTAACGTCCCATCAGACAATGTCCACAGCCTTTCCCTCATTAACCTGGTGGGTCACCTTATCATAGAAGATCAGGTTGTTGAAGCAGGACCTGCCCTTCACGACCCCATGCTGACTGGGCCTGATCCCTGTGTTTTCCCACATGTGCTTTATGATTTCACTCCTGATCATCTACTCCATGATGTTTCTTGGCACTGAGGTCAGGCTGACAGGCCTGTAGTTCCCAGGGTCTTCCTTCCTGCCCTTTTTGTAGAGAGGCCTCACACTGGCCAACCTCCCATCCTCTTGGGCCTGCCCACTAGACCAGGACTGATGATGGATAATGGAGAGTGGCTTAGCAAGCTCCTCTGCTAGGTCCTTCAGCTCTAGGGTGTAACCCATCTGGCTCCATAGGCTTGTATATGTCCAAGTGGAGCAGGAGGTCACTAACCATTTCCTTTTGGATTATGGGGATGTCAGTCAGCTCCCCATCTCTGTCATCCACCTTAGGGACTGAGTACCCTGAGCACGGATGATGTGACTACTAAAGACTGAGGCAAAGGCAGCATTAAGTACCTCAACCTTTTCCTCATCCTCATTCACTAGGTTTCCCCTGATATCTGGTAGAGGATGGAGGTTCTCCATGGCCCTCCTTTTATTGCTAAAATATTTGTAAAAGTACTTATTATCTGTTACGGCAGTGGCCATATTTAGTTCATCTGTGCCTTCACCTTTCTAACTTTCTCTCTACATAACCTAACAACATCCTTGTACTTTTCATGGGGTGACAGTCCCTTCTTCCACAGGTGATAAATTCTCTCTTGTCTCCTGAGTTCCAGCAATATCTCCCTGTTCAGCCTTATTGGTTTCTTCCCCATTGGTTTGACTGTTGACCCATGGGGAGCGCCTGCTTCTGCACCTTAAGGATTTCATTCTTCAAGAATGTCCAGCCCTCTTAGACTCTGTGTCCCAAGGAATTCCTTTTGTTTCCCAAGGAATTCTGACAGCCAGCATGCTAAACAGCTGACCTTCTTCCCGACTTCTTCAAAGACTGAAAATTCAATCATTTTGTGATTGCTGTGGTGGCCTCCAACCATCACATCACCCACCAGTCCTTCTCTTTTTGTGACCAGCAGCCCTAGCCAAGCATCCCCCCTAGTTGGCTCACTAACCAGCTGTGTTAAGATGTTAGCTTCCACACCTCCAAGAATGTCCTGGATTGTTTCTTCTTTTCTGTGCTGTGCCTCCACCATATATCTGGTAGATTGAAGGCCCCCACAAGACCAAGGGCAAGGGACCCTGAAACTTGTCCCAGTTGTTTGAAGAACACTTCATCTGTAGCTTCATCCTGCCTGTGTGGTCTGTAACTGATCCCTGGCAGAGTATCAGCCTTGGTTGGCCTCCCCCCCGATCTTCACTAGCAAACATTCAGCATTCTCACTTGTGACATTTAGTTCCAGATAGCTGATGTGTTCCCTGACGTACAGGGGTGTTCCCTGACGTACTGCACCACCTCTTCCCTTGCCTATACCTTCTGAAGAGCCTGTTGCCATCCATGGCAGCACTCTAATCATGTGAATTGTCCCACCACTTCTGTGATGGTGACTGTGTTACTGTTTTCCTGTTCCAAAATGGCTTCCAGGTCTTCCTCTTTGTTTCCCATGCTGTGGACATTGACATAGGTTGCCCTTTGGATCTGGCCTTAAACAGTGGCGTATGCCCCCTGGCTCATTTCTAGCAAGCCTGATTTTTTTTTTCCCTGTTGCCTTTAAATGTAGTTTAAAGTCCTGTCTAAGCCCTGCTAACAAGTGAGCTAGGATACCTTTCCAGCTTGGGGAGGTCTTACTCCATCTCTTGTCAGCAGGCCTGGTGCCATGTAAACCAACCTGTGGTTAACCCCCCTCCAGAATTCTGATTGAGACACCCATCCTGGGGACAGGATGGTTTATACCCATGAGTACAAACCAACCCACGGGTGTTTTGTACCCACGAGTACAAAAAGTTAGTCATGGATATCATGACAGCATAGGGTATTTTGTGCTTTGTTACCTGGTAGAAAGCACCAGAGTAGAAGTTTAAAATGTTTTCTGATAGCCACCTACATGAACTCTTAGTATTTCATTAGCACTGTCTAAATAGAAGGAAGTGTGTAGTTGAAGGTTGGGCTCTTTATTGAGTTTGAATGTCATAGTAGTATGTTTACAAACCTCTACTTCTCAGCTAGAAATGGAAAAGGAGAAAGCAGAGGGAAAAGCAAAATTCCTGGAACTCTCTGCATTTGAGACTTGTGTCTGAAAGGCATACAGGTTGTAACTTCTGCCTTTTGATACAAATTTGAACTTTGCCAGTCTGTTCTTTTTGTAGCTGTATGTGTCTTGCTGTCTAGATGTTGTGCTTTGTTGGTCATTAAATGGTTTGCATTGGCTTATATGTGTATATTTTTACTCCTCCTGATTCTCAGATTATCAAGATCTATGAAACTCTGAATGATAGCTCTAATCTAAAACACCATCTTTTGTGTTTTCTCAGCTGCACATTTTTCATAAAATGTGACAGACATAATTAGGATAATGACCTTTCGTTTGTGTCCTATTTTCAGTCCAATTTCTTTCTTATGATTTTGACTTCTCATTTAAAAGACTGTCAATGGTGCTTTCAGTGGTTATTTCACCAATTTAATCTTCTGTAACATTTTTTTCCTTTGATTTATCTTGCAAATTTAAGAAGGAAGATTAAAGGAATTGCCTGTTTCAGAAACTGTGTCATGTTCATAACTAGTGAGAGAGGTGACTGAATATGTATGTAAGCCAACAGTATGTATGAAGTTCTTTAGCAGGGGTGAAACTACTTCAGTATATGGAGAAGAAAACAATTGTTGCTAAATATGGCACCGCCTGTATCATATTGTTCTGGACATGCATGCCCTGTCCATGGGACAATTTGCTACTTGTATCTATGTTACAACAAGATTTCCATAGATGCATACAGTGCAGCTTCAGATTCATTCCTTCCCATACTGAAAAGAGCTGAAAAAACAGCTGAAAATATGTAGCACATGTAAAGAGCTGAAGAAATATAGCACATATTTCCACTTTCTCACCAAGAACTGACCAAATGAGACTACAAAGGAAGCTGAAGATTCTACAATGTCAATATGTAATTGACAGTTATGTTAGAAATTAGCTATGTTTGATCAGGCTTTAAGCAACCTTATCTGATGGAAGGCATCCCTGCCAATGGCAGGGGGCTTGGAACCAGGTATCTCCATCCAATATCAGTCTATGACTGTATGATTGTTTGAAATTATTGTCTTGTTGCTGAGGCTGGCATGTTTGGAAGAGAGTAAAGACACAGTTTTTCTTTAATATCAGCCCCAAAAGACAAGTGCTTGGGAAGCTATTGAAATACTTGGATTTGAAAAGTACGTGCTGAAATGTTTTCTGAGAAGACATAAAATCAGTGAAGACTATGTGGAATGTACCTAATGCATTTTACTCTGTGCTAGCAGTCTGTAACAGGGCTGTAAGAGGTGAACTGCAGGTCTAACAGAGACGTCTTTTTTTTATTATAACATTCTTGTAGCTAAGATATTTGTGTGCCAAGTTGCCTGGACAGAACAACTTAAATGAAAGCTGTGGGTGTAGAAGCTGCATCATTTCAAAGCACAGGGAAAATCTTGACTTCAAAATGAGAAGTGACTGCATGTGTGCTGATTAATGCTTTGCACAATCTCTGATTGCTAGATTGTTAAAACAGTAATAGGTTTTACAATTGAAATCTGTTCGTGTTCTCAGTTTGCTTCCACCAAATCGAATTCAGGAGGTCTGTGGGTATATAACCTTTCTGCTTTCTCATTTGTCTGTTGGATGGGGTTGAGGTATAGATTCTATGGAGCACTTGAAGTGCCACTTGAAGTGGCCATTCTAAGACACTCATTTGTACTAATTACAGATAAAGCTATAGTTTTTAATCTGTTCTGCAAAGAAAAACAGATTTTGAACCATGCTGTCAGTCCTGCTGATGATGTGACGCTTCTTTTATTTGGTATCCAGCCTGGCTTTTAACATCATGACATTATGACATTTAACATTATTGCTGATAACATTTGAGCCCTCACTTGGAGTATTGTGTACAGTTATGCTGTCCTCAACATGAAAGGGGCATGGAATTGTTGGAAAAAGTCCAGAGAAGGGCCATGAAGATGGTCAGGGGACTGGAGCACCTCCCAAATGAAGACAGGCTGAGAAAGTTGGGACTGTTCAGCCTGGAGAAAGAAGAGAAGAGAAGAGAAGAGAAGAGAAGAGAAGAGAAGAGAAGAGAAGAGAAGAGAAGAGAAGGCTGTGCGGAGACCTCCTAGCATCTTTCCAGTATCTGAAGGGAGCCTATAGGGATGCTGGGGAGGGACTGTAGTGATAGAACAAGGGGCAATGGGTTCAAACTTAAACAGGGTAGGTTTAGATCGGATATAAGGAGTAAGTTCTTTACTGTTAGGGTGGTGAGGCACTGGAATGGGTTTCCCAAGGAAGTTGTGATTGCTCCATCCCTGGGGGTGTTCAAGATCAGGTTGGACGAATCCTTGGATGACATGGTTTAGTGTAAGGTGTCCCTGCCCATGACAGGGGGGTTGGAACTTGATGATCTTAAGGTCCTTTCCAACCCTAACTATTCTATGATTCTATGATTCTGTGATTATGACTTTTTAACATTACAGTATCTAAATGAGTTCTAAGTGATACTTTCCTTAATAAAGAAACTTCCAGCAACAGAATATATGAAGGCTTCTGTTGACTTTTCACTTTTCTAGAGTACATAACATTTCTTTTGCTTTCTCTTTGAGTATAATAAAAAATACTATGTGGTACAAAGGTATTTCATAGTTCTCATCTTCTTTTTTCTAAAAGGGGAAATGTGGCCAACTCTGTGCTGTTACGCCTATCTATGTATGGGAAATGCATAGTGCTTTTATTGCTTCAGGAAGTTTTTGTACTTTATTATCAAATAATTTTATAATGCCAACTACTTCTGAAAAATAAACATTTCAGCTCTCCATCTCTTCCTCTAATATGATTATATTGCCATCAGCAATGTTATAATAAAGTGCAGTCAGTCTAAACTAGCTACAGCTGGATTACTGTCCTGTGTGTACTGCAGATTCACTGTCTCAGTCAGTCATGCTTAAATCTGATTAGGCAACAAGTATATTGGATAGTATTGAAACAAAGCCATAAAGTGAAAAGGAAAAAAAGAAAAGCCAAAAAGGAAGAAACTGCAGATTAATATAATAGCAAAAAGATGCCATGCAATGTTGAAGCCAATTTTGACTTCTTAGTTCCAGACTTGCAAATATATTTCTAGCTTTATTTTATACCCAGTATGTGCCTGATGCCCAGCCTGCATGTTTCTCAAATTTTATGCTGAAAAGACACAGAAGACATGAAATTCTTCTGAAACAGAGGTGGCTTTTTGGGTGTAAGCAATGCTAGCAAGCCCATGTCATGTGCATAGCAATAGAACTGTAGGATCATACTTATTTGCTAGGTTGTCCAAATACCTTGCTCTGATGGGAATCAGACCACTAAAGATCCTGATTCTGACAGTAACTGTGGTACCAGAATTCAGTTTGGCTGTTGTCCTTAGGAGTGATGATTTTCTTTAGGACTGCTGGGATCATCTGTGGGAAACCTAGTTTTTGAGCCCCTTTTCCTGGGAGTGGCTGATGAGTGTGTTCTATATGGCCCAATGGCTCTATGAACATTTTGGTATGTAGCTCACATGCTCATTAGGTGTACTCTATCCTAAAAGTTGGTAGCCACACAGTTCCAGAGTTGTGAAAGTAATGGAGTAGACAGGAAAGAAAGACTTTAACAAACTGTCTAGGGCAAACAGCTGAGTCAAATTGCGGTAAAAGACAAAGGCAAAAATCAGTCTTGAAATATTTTTACATAAAAATAGTAACTGCATTGTTCTTAAACCAGACTTTGGAGGTAAGTAATTAATAGATGAATAGAACCATGTAAGTGAAAAAAGGTCCTTAAGATTATCAAGTCTGATTGTAAACCTAGCACTGCCAAGTCTGCCACTAAACCAGGTCCTTAAGCACCACATCTATGCATCTTTTAAACACCTCCAGGGATAGTGGCTCCACTGTTCCCTGAGCAGCCTGTTCAAATGCTTGACAACATTTTCAGTAAAGAAATTTTTCCTAATATCCAGTTTGAACCTCCCATGGTGCAGCTTGTGGCTGTTTCCTCTTGTCGTATGGCTTGTTACTTGGGAGACTGACACCCACCTCACTACAACCTCCTTTCAGGTAGTAACAGAGAGTGATATGGTCTCCCCTGAACATCCTTTTCTCCAGGCTAAACAATCCCAGTACCCTCAGCCTTTCCTCATAAGAACTATGTTCCCTTGACCCTTCTCTAGCTTCGTTGCTCTTTGGACAGTGAAAGGCCCAAAACTGAATGAAGTATTTGAGGTGCAACTTCACCAGTGCCAAGTGCAGGCCTGTTGATAAAATTTAGATTTGTTTTTTAGGCTATGTTTACCTTTTCTAAATGCAGAAAGACAGATACTCTACAAGCCTTATTATGGATTTCTCTTTTGTGGTTGGAGAAAGAGTACAATAACATGGATTAGCCAACATATTTATTTTAGGTTCTCTCCTTTAGCTGCTGTTTTTGTTTCTTTCTTCATTCCTTCCTTCCTGCCTCCCTGCCTTCCCTTCCCTGCCATCCCTGTCTCTCTCCCTGCCTCCTTGCCTGCCTCCTGCTTGCTTGCCCACTTTGGAATACCTCGACTATTTTACAGTAACTATAGCTAAGTGATTTATACTGTTCTTGAGTGACAGGAGTCAAGACAAGGGTATTGGCAGAGTTTGTGTTTTTCAGGCAAGAAGTCAGTCTTAGTAGATGTTTCATTTGTCTCCTTAGCCTGTTACCTGTGGCTTTGTAACATGGTTTAAATTCTTTGTATATAGTCTCAATGATGCATTGCTTTAATAAGCATTGGCGGATAGCACCATATGCTTTTTCTCGTCGAGCAAGACTATTCTCACCTTAGCAGTGCAACCATTAACAGCACAATACTTTCTTCTCTACCAATTGTTTGGGAGGCACAGGTTTAAAAACACAGAGTGCTCTAGTGAATTGGTTTTGCACCAAGACAAGTCCTAATAAACTGCAAAAGTGATTAACACAGCAGGAGTTTTTAAGAATTGAGATATGTAGCAACTTAAAAATTGGTACTTTAGTTCATAATTGAGAATGTGAGTGAAGCTAAATATAGATCAGGCTAGGCAGATATTTCTGCATCTGGTTTAAGATTACGTGTGAACATCAGTATTTCTGTAAGTAAAAAAAGATGAACTTTTCAACAACATTCTGCATGAGAAAAACAACCATGTGATTTTTTAAATGTACTTCACTGTCATTGAATTGATTTATTCACTAAATTAATTTCATTTGTCTGTTTCCTTTATGTCTTCAGTTACTGAAAATCCATTTTCTGTTTTGCATGGTAAGAGAAAAATCCTTGCTGAAAGTCCAAGAAATGAATGACAAAATAGACTCAGATTGAATGTATTAAGTTGTTTAATATAAGCAAATTCCACCAGTGACTGTAACTCAGTGGTGGTTTTATAGGGATGTATTTCAAAGGCCTACTTGAGATCAGAAATCTGCTGTTCCATGGTGGGTGTGCAATCGTGTTGGAATAACTGTAATAGAGAAATTCAGGAATGTCAGAGGAGCATTAAAGAATGTTGTTATCCAGGGACTGATAAGACTGAGATTTGGATTACTCCACACATCTGTCTTTTAAATTTTTCCTTAATCATATGTTTGCATTTTGGATTTTCTAAAAATAAAGATGGAATCAAGGATGGAAATTCTACAGCAGGTCAACTCTGAAAACTTCTATCATGTTTAATCAGTAAAAGAGCAAGCAAAATGTAAAACTTTTGTCAGTTTCCATCTTCTCTTTGGAAAATATATTGAATTAGTTTTAAAATGCATTGTTTTACCCAGAGGTATTTTTGAATTAATACTGGTGAAACAGCTTCTGAGAATTAATTTAATGCATTTTTTTATTCACTATTTTTCTTAGTAATGATGCAGCTGTCAGTCAGATTTTGCAGCCAGAATTTGTCTAAGAAACCCGTTTATTTTCTTTTTCAAGGAGGGATCTTGGTTTATACTCAAAGATGTGAAATATTGGCAATTCTTTCTTGACTTGCTTCTACTAACGTTTCAGATTTTTTTTTTTTTCTATCTCTTAACTTGCATATGTGTTACAAATCTTACATTGGAAGTCTGTGGCTAGGGAATGGGTGTAATTTAGGATTGTGGGTGTGATTAATGAAGTGTAGAAACAGAATGTCAACACAATCTTTTGTTTCAGTCTTCACCTGCCACTTTTTCTTGGTGAAACAATGTTAGTTTTTTTTTTTTTAAATATATGGTTTATCTAGTTGTTTTCCCATAAGTCCTTGTGGCAGACCAGAGATGGCTATGAACTAAAATCCTATCTCTAAACAATTTAAAACTTTAGAAAACTTGAACTAGAAATTCTGCTTTTGTAATAGCAGAAATGGGCTGTCATATCTTTGCATTCCTGTATTCCAAAACTTTTTAAGTTACTTTCTTTTTTCCCCGTGTAGCTACCTGCGTCTGCTATGACTTCTTTTTCATCTGTATTCAAGTCTCTTACGAGAGCTCTTCCCTGCTGTGCTAAATTTCTGCGTTATCAACCATTTGCATGCACAGGCAGGCATGTAAAAGCAAGCAGATAAATAAAATTGGTATTTCATCATATTTTTTTTTTTAATTGGTTCTAAGATTTGCCTCTGACTAAGATTTTCTATAACTTTAACCGCCTTGAAAAAAGGGCCTTCTCCTCCCGAGTACTGTGTTAGTGCCTAAAAGATTGATTTTGGTACTAAAGTAAACATACTGAAGGGAAGTAGTTTAGTGTTTCATTCACCCCATTGATCCTTTTCAAAATAATTGGTACATATGCCCTTTCCCAGGTGCTGTCATCTGCCATGCCCCAGCTGTGGAGAATTCTTTTGTGTCTCTGCATTTAACACTTTGGGGAGCTAGACATCTCCACTTTTACTGATGTTATATCTGTTATGTTATAATTATTATATCTCTTATGATCTATTCTATCTAGTAGTGATTGATACCACTAATCAGGGGAAATCTGTCATCTGATTTATATGTGTGCTAATGATAGATATCATAGAATAGAGTAATTTAGGTTATAAAAGACCTTCAAGATATATAACATAGTTTAGCCCTTTGGTTTACACTTTTTTTCACAATCTGCTTGTCAGGGGAAAGAAACAAATACTTTGTGTGTGAGAGATTATTCACAGGTAGCTATTTTTGAGAAATTGTAAGAGTAATTCTTAATTATTTAATACAGGAGTTACATAGTACTTATAACCAGCTCTTACTAAAGCTTCACAAAGGGGGGGGTTCTTTTTTTTTTTTTTTTTTAT
>NDXB01001004.1:117082-131161 GCA_002631895.1 Agapornis roseicollis
TTTTTTTTTTTTTTTTCCAGATTATTCCAGCATAGTTTGTCCTGGTTTCTATGCTTCTTACAATAGTCCCGGTTTGTTTTGATTTTGATCATTGATTTCCCATTTCATGCGTATTTTATTGAAGAATACAGACCAGTGCTGTCTCAATACAAATACATTGGTTGCATCTTTTTCCTAATGTCTAAAAAAAAATCAAGTATTTTATCAATGGTAATAGATTCATTTAGCATTGTCCAATTCTGATGTCTCTGTTATATTTTACCCTGTTTGCATTTTTCTTTCTTTGTCAATTATATATTTCAAATCTCAGCAGTAGTCAGCTGTGTTTATATGTATACATACAGCACATAAACAGCATGATAATGACATGATACTTATACAAACAAGAATTTGGACTGACAATTACATTAAGTAAAATCTTTTATTGATATTCAAGTTCTCCTGCCAGTGTTGTGATAATGGGCTTTATTATATCAAGTCAGGCATTCTTGGTATTGTTGCAAAAGAATATAGTGTAGGAATATCTTTGCCTTTTGTTATCTACATACCTTTGTTAAATATTTTTCTGATACCAGATATTACAAAGTAAGGCTCTCGGTCAGTAGGAAGTTTGTGGCATGGCTTTAAAGAATGTATTCTATCTTCTTAACGTGTTATATCCAGCTGAATATAATCTATTGCCTAAATTCATATCTGAGGGGTCCTACTGAATTCACTGGTATTAAAATATGCTTCATGTTAATTGTCTTTTTAACTATATCACAGAATTATGCCTCTATCTGATACAACAGTTGGAATCCCGTGAATGATCTCTAGAATGTATTAATTTAAATCTAGTGCTTGTAAAGATTAGTCTAACCTCTTCGTTTTTGTGATAGCATACACAGGTACTGTGAAGAGGTTTTAATGTCTCATTTCAGTCATGACTGTGAAAAAAGGGCCACCACTGTCCAGATGTAGATAATAATGCTGTTCCAAAAATTCAATATTTATATATCAAAAAAGATGGAACTATCTATTTTTTTTTTATGTGGATTTTAATTTCATAGAAATGAAACCAGTTTTAAGTCTCAGAAAGTTCTATAGTTATGCTTAAATGCAGTGGGTTAACCTGGGCTGGCTGCCAGGTGCCCACCCAGCCACTCTGTCACTTCCCCTTCTCCAGCAGGATAGGAGTAGAAAGTAGGGTGAAGAAGCTTGTGGGTCGAGTTAAGTGTAGGGAAATGACTCACTGATTACCCATTACCATCACAAGCAAAACAGGCTTAACTTGGGCAAGGTTAATTTAATTTATTGCAAATTAAAATAGGATAGCATAGTGAGAAAAAAAGACAAAACTAAACCTATCTTTCTCCCACACACCCTTCTTCCCAGGCTTAACTTCACTGTTGACAGTTCTACGCCCTCCCCTCTGAGAAGTGCAGCAGGAGAATGAAGAATGGGGGTTGAAGGTAGTTTACAATGCTTTTTCTCTGCCACTGCTTATACTTTTGCCCTTTGCCAGCCTTGGTCCCCCATGGGTCACAGTCCTTCAGGAACAGACTGCTCCAGCCGGGGTTCCCCACAGGCCTCAGTTCCTGTCAGAAAATACACTCCTGACTGAGCTCCTCTCCATTTCCTTCCAGAAATCTGCTTCTTCATGGGCTCTTCATGGGCCACAGTGACTTTCATGACAAATCCACCTGTTGTATCATGGGTACCTGCATGGACTGAAGTGTGCATACCTATTTCATCACAGTCCTCCTTTGGCTGCAGGGGCACACCTACCTCACCATGTTCTGCACCATGGATTGCATGGGAATCTCTGCTCCCGTGCACAGAGCATCTCCTGCCCATACTTCTTCACTGACCTTGGTGTATGCAGGGCTGTTTCTCTCATGTGTTGTGACTTCTCTTACAGCTGCTGTGCAATGTCTTTCACCCTTTCTTAAATACACTGTCACAGAGACACCACTGGCATTCCTTACAGGCTGAGCAGTGTCCTGCACCAGTGCTGCTGGAGGTGGCAGGACCTGCCTCTGCCTGACGTGAGGGCTGCTCCTGGCTTCCTCTCTCAGAAGCCACCCCTGCAGGCCCTCTTGTTATGGAAATCTGTCAATATACAATGTCAACTTCAACTTTAGTTTTCATAATGTTATCAAAATCTTTGTAATAAATGAAAGTCCAAAGATACTAAGTAGAAAAAAATCCAGTTTAATCAGGTCTTGAAAGAAAAGTGTCAGAGAGTTTTTTCATGTCCTATCTTGAGAATGAACTTTCTAAATGTTGTTCTCTTTCACGCATTCAGTTTGAGTTACTGAACATATTTTGAAGATTTTGGAAGTAGTGGCCATTATCTGTCAATATGAAATCTTTACCTTAAGTGCGATTTTATTATTGCGGTATCCTGTCTGTAACCAAAGCTCCCATGGTGCACGTCCATACACACTGAAGAGTGGAAGTGCTTCAGAAGAGTAATATGGCGAAGTATTCACTGGCTGTTTGGATCATACAAAAGATGGCTCTTACCAGAACAGTCACCATGAAAGTGCCTCCAAGTCATACATTTACTATGCTTAAAATTCTGATTTTCTGCATCTCAAAAATCTTTTCTCGTAAGTATTCCTCACAGGTTT
Organism: Agapornis roseicollis; assembly: GCA_002631895.1. Lineage (NCBI taxonomy): Eukaryota > Metazoa > Chordata > Aves > Psittaciformes > Psittacidae > Agapornis > Agapornis roseicollis. The sequence goes on from NDXB01001004.1 coordinate 119,698, forward strand.
AAGAAAACCTTGTGCAAACAATTTTGTTTGTTAGTTTTGTATTTTTCATAGCAGAGTCACCCTGAGAAGCCAAAAAATGTCACTACTCAATTAGCCCTTGAAGCTTGCATCAAAACATAAATAGACTGGCTGATTATAGTTTTTGGGTCTAAAGCATTTGCTGTGTCACCACAAGACATACTGACAGCTTAAAATGTCAATGAGAATTTGGGAATTACAGAGGAAATAAGAAACTTGAGCCGATATTTTGAGCACTAGCTTGTGATAGCACTATAAAATTGAGGTTACAGACACTTCGTAGATGATCCCAGTAATTTAAATATTGAAAGGCTGAAATAAGTTCCATGTGTCTTGTACTGTAAACCCCTGTCCCCTAGGTGGGGTCTCAGAAGAATGAAATAGTGGAGGAGAATCACCTCGCTCAGCTGGCTGATTGTGCTTCTTTTTACACAGCCCAGCCCATAATTGGCTTTCTGGGCTGCAAATACACGCTGACTGCTCATTTGCAATTTTTTGTTCACTAGTATGCCCAAGTCCTTCTCTGCAGGGGTGCGATCAATCCATTCATTCAACAGTCTATATTGATACTGTTGATTCCCCTGAGCCAGGTGCAGAACTTTGCACTTGTCCTTTTTGAACTTCATGGGGTTCACATGGTTCACATAGGCACACTTCTCATGCCTGTCAAGGTCCCTCTGGATGATATCCCCTCCCTCAAGCTTATCAGCTATAGTACTCAGCTCGGTGTCATCTGCATAGTTGCTGATGTCCCACTATGTCATTAATAAAGATAGTAAATAATACTGGTCCCAATATAAACCCTTAAGGAACACCAGTCATTACTGGCTTTTACTTGATGTCATTGACACTGGTAACATTGATTTAGAGTCATTAACTCTTTGGATGTGGCCATCCAGACAGTTCCTTATTGATCTGTTAAACTGATATCTTTGCAATTTAGTAGCAAGTATTTTGTGTTGACCATATCAAAGCCCTTACAGAAGTCCAACTAGGTGATGACAGAATTTGCTCTTTCCTTGTCCTTGATTGCAGTTATTGCATCATAGAGGGCCAGCAAACTAGTTCAGGTGTGATTTACCCTTGGTGAAGCTGTGTTGGCTGTCTCAGATCAGCTCCCTGCCTTCCATATATTTCAGTGTGTCTTCCAGAAGGATCTCTTCCATGATCTCACTGGGCATGGAGGTGAGGCTGACTGGTCAGTAGTTTCTGGGATCCTCCTTCTTATCCTTTTTGAAAATGGGTGTGATGTTTTACTTTTTGCAGTCACTGGGGACTTCACCTGATTGCCACAGCTTTTCAAATATGAACAAGGGCAATTACATCAGCTAGTTCACTCAGACCCTGGGGTGTGTCTTGTTGGGTCCCTTGGGCTCTTTAGTACTGCTAATGTGAACTTCTTTCTCATATGATTTTCTTTATTTTAAGTTCTAGCATTCAGGCCATGTTGCAATCCCTGTGAATGATGAAATTAACTTTTTACAACCAGCCTTCGTTTTCCTTTTAAAACAATGCATGTTACTATTTTTTTCAAAAGAAATATTGAAAGATTTCGTCAAGCAATTCTTTATTTTTTTCAAAGACCTCAGAATGAAAGGACATGTTCAGTAGCAGCTTCTTTGTGCCCCATCTCACTTTATTTCTTCTACTTCAGGCAGTTATTATTTTTTAACTCATCATATGTATACCATGAGCTCCATTTTTCGTTACTTATGTTTTTTTTTCAGTCTAAACTGACATTAAAATATGCAGGTATATGCTTTGCTATGTATATATGTATTTTGTAATTTCAGTTTCCACTGAAGTACATTCAGAAGAATAAGCTGACGCCAAAAAAATAAGGGAAGTCCAGAATGAATTTTTGCAGGACAGTAGGTCTGTCATTCTTACACTGTTTTTTTTAAAAAAGAGGCCTTTAACATTTTTTTTGCCTCAGGTGAAATCTGGAGCCATCAGTAGTTCAAAGAAAGTCAGGTATCACAGCTCTGTATATTTCTCTCTCTTTTGTGGTGGTGTTGTGTTTTTGGCATTTATTTACGCTACTGCTGCTTTCTGCTCACATCATGAGTCTAATCTTAATAGTAATAGATGTTTTTGGGATCTAATCAGATTAGTGTTTGCAAAATGTATTCATGTATTTCACTGAATGTTTCTTTGTACTTCAGGAGATATTATAATTAAAGAAACAGTCTAAAATTTATTCTCATATTTAAAAACCATTTCCTTCATATGAAAAATGATTAGAAAATAAGTTCCATTAGTTGGCAGAATATTATGTGCTATCTCACTTGCATTTTGGTCTTCAAATTCGAAAATGATAAGTTGTTACCCTTTATGTGTTGCAGGAAGCATGACAGTCTCTTTAAATGTGATTTTAATTTTATATTAAAACAATGTCTCCTTGTGACTTCTTCTAATCTATTCTTTATAAGAAAACACTTAAAGTTCATCTTCAAAAAATGTTTAATCTTAAGGGGCTTTTGTACTTGTATATCCAAACAATTATCTAATATATAAAGGGGCTTTAGTTATCTTGGGGGAAAGGATTCTGAAAGCTTTTTAATATGAATTTGTTAATAAGATATGTCAAATATTTTTTGGAAGCAAATATCTGTGAAGCACTTTTTGTCAGGTTGTTTGAAGTGTTTAATTATAATAATTCTTATACCACCTGATTTTTAAAAAGTTGTTAAAACTCAAATATTTACCATTCTTCTCTAAAAAACTAGAGGGGAAATCTGTTATTTTTCTGAATGTCTTGGGCAAATTTGATGTCCTTCCCTGTGTCCTTCTACTTCTCCTCTAAGGCATTTTGGAAATCTGCCCCTTCTTTTTTGCCTCTTTTTGTGAAGTTTTCACCTTCTGAATAAAATTTTGCATTAAGAATTAACATGTACATAGCTTCATCATGGCTCTGATTAGTAGAAAAGAGACTTAATGCCAGCTTCTGGGTCCTTATGTCTTGCTTCGAGCTTATTACTACTAGTTATTCAGAGAAAGACTCCTAGATTAGAAGTTTAAATACTACTTAACATCTGACTTCTAGTTGACAAAAAATCAGAAAAGGTATTAAACTAAATATCCAAACAAACAGCTCCATGCTTACATTGTCCAGTTAAAAATTCCAGTTTCCTTTTACTGATGTTTGTAATTTCAGGTTTTTGATAGCATTTTGGGTACCACTGGGTCTTTTCTGCAACCTAAAAATCTGCAACCTTGTTACTCCTCATTTTTACATAAACAGCCAACCAGCCAGCCAAACAAAAAACCAGAAAATCCCCTCAATATTCAGGAATAGTTTTTCTTTGTATTTCTAAGGCACATTTACACAAATTCTGAAATATTTGACCTGATGTTTTTATGGAGACCTTCTTTATATTCATTTAGTGTCAAGGCCTTTCTATCTGTCTTTGTCAAGGAATGTGTAGGAAGATACAGGTTATCAGGCTCTCTGTTTCTATATCATTACAAGAATCTTCTTTTCCACCATCTACAAATTCCATGTATTTGTATGTTTTTCTGTTGTCTTCACAGATCTAGAAATATTTTGCCTTTGTAAATCAGGTATAGGTGTAACTTTTAAGTGCTCAGGCTGGTATGTTGCAAAGTTCTACAGAGGTTGTTATGAAGCATTGGAAATAAAAGTAAGAAATCAAAATGTTCAGGAGTACCTACTTCTAAAGCTTTGCTTACACTACACAGAATTCTTTTTAGTCATGCAGCAACATGTTTTTTTGGTGTTAAAAAGATGGTATTTATAGCAGTCTTAGCATATGGACATTAATTGTCCACAGGGTACAGAAAAAATCATCAAATGAGAACACTCGTTATGAATGGTTTGAATGAAGTTAGTATTCGTAAAGGCTCTTTAGTGTAACTCACATACTAACCCTTGGATCAGAACACAGTGTAAATACCACATATGGATAAGTCCACAAATGTGGACTTATCATTAGAAAGTTACATATGTTACCCTGTAGGACAGATTTTTAGGTGGTTTTTTTTTTTTTTCTTTATTTTTATTTTTTTTCCATCTATTGCTAGCATTTTTCTCCTTGCTGTGGATATGATCATTCTTCACATGATTCTTTGGCAGAATTCTACAAAGGCATATTTTTCCTTCTTATTTCATATTGCTTTAGAGAAATGCAAAGTTGTAGCTAACTCCAAATAATTATGTGTCTGTTCCTGTGATTTTGAAGAAGAATTTAGAAGTGTCAGGGATGTCTCTCTTCTTCTCGGTGGGAAACAAGTATGAATTCTGATTCAGTGGTTGGAGTTTTTCTCAATTTTCTACTCAACTTGGCAAATATGGAAGCTAGACTGTTCTAGCTTCCTGGTATTCCTGAAGCAGAAGTTGAAAAGAAAATCACCTGGACTTTTTTTTCTGGATACTTACATACACGTTAGTCACTCTTCCACACAGGAAACTTCTAACGTATTCCTCAGCAATTGCTTTTGCAATGTTCTCTGTTGCTTATCATGACAGATCTCTACTGTAAGCAGAGAGGCTTCTGGCTAAAGTGTTTATTTAAGATATCCAGCTCCTTTGATCATACATTTTATAAGTAAAACTAAACTACTATTCTGAATTTGTTTTTAATGTAAACCAGAAAAAAAGTGTTAAAAAAAAAAAATCTGAAAATTCTAGACAGTCATAGGGTCATTTGGAACTTTCTGAATTTTATTTGCAATAAATTTGCAGGATAATGTGGCAATGAAGGTAAGTACCTCCATTAGGAGGGAGAAACATTTTATGACTGAAAAAACATATCAATGTTTAAAGTTCTCAGCATTGTTGTAAATATACTTCAGCTGGAGTTGGTCACTCATGTACTTATGTCAAAATGCATTAGGTGCAACAGAGAGAGGAGTGACATTTGAAATCTCAGCTGTAGTATTCTTTGCAGATTCTCATGTTTCTCCTCTATGAACTGTTATCTCCCCTCTGTATTAGTATTTATAAAAAAAAATAAAAATTAATCTCTCCCCTAACCCTTCTCTAGGGCACCCTTTTCTATTTATTTAAGTGCATGCATGGATTTCTCAGCAGGAAGATTAGATGATGATTACCACTCCTTAGTACATATCTGTGCTCTTCCCAGAGTCCAAAGTTGGAATAGATTCAGTGAAAGATCCCTTTCTTGTAGTGAAGAGTAAGGCTTGTCTGAAGTACTGATCCTGCTTGCAATCTGAAGAGGCAAATACTGACTGGAGAGCCATCCATGACTTTTTTTTTTTGTTACCACTTCAATAATATCAGCAGAAGGCTATGTTTTGTTGTGGTGAATTGATGTCTGAGCTTTCCAACAGGCAGTGTTGAGTGTGGTGAAATGATCAAGTTGCCAGTACCTGGAGCTTTAGGATTGAGGAGGCTAGTAAGCCTTGAACCTTAGCAGGAGCACTCTTCATGTATGACTATGTAGAGAATTAATTGTTCGAAAACAAAGTTCAGTCTTCTGTGAGTAGCCCTGCTGTTAGTTACATAGTAAGGAAAACTTGTAGCAGTATGGGAGTAAAAAAATTTCAATTCACTAATAACTAAACTATTTTTTAAAAAATTATGGCATATACATACATATATATTTCTGTTAGATTAGATACTTTTTGCACCTTTACTTCTTTAAATGGGTGTATTTTTCTGAGTTCTTTTATAGAGAAGAGTGGCAATGAAATTTGACATGTGTATTTTCCTGTGTCGTTTTATGAGAAAGAGAAGAATGGAAAAGAGAGTTTGTAGATACTATCGGTTGCATATAGGTTTGTGTAGAAAGATTGGGATATTTGTGGGGAGAGGCTTATTTATTTTTTCAAGCTCCACTTGCAGATCTCTTGGGTGTTTGTTTGTTTGTTTGTTTTAAAGTAAAAAGCTTGACAAAGATATATAGAAGTTGAGGAATAAACCATTATTTGACTTCTTACATCAGGAGTTACCAAGGCCTGTTTAGTCACGAATCACAATAGTGAGCTTTAATTAGAAAAATAAAGGTAGGGATTATTGGTAAAATTATAAAATACCCCGGTTAGCTAAGTGTGTAACTTCTGATGGCGCAAGTAAGTTCAACAGTGCAATAATTTTTAATGTATCTTTCAAAAATGATGCATTGGAATTTAAGTCTAAGACTTTGGAATGATTTTACTGTGTTACTAAACTCTATTTAATTCACAATTACTGTTGTGCTTCTTGAATTTTGAACAGTCTGTGATATTCTTAACAGAATCACAGCTAAATCGTACCAACTGTGGACAGTGATTAATGCAGCGAGCAAGGAAAGCGCAGCATGCATGAAAGGAGAACATACCAAGGACAAAGGCAGGCATAATGATGATTGTAATGAAGCTGGAATCTCATGAGGGGTAGCATCATAACATTACTTCTTCTCTCTTTTTTTTTTTAAATTTACTATTTGCCTGGCCTACTTGTTTCCGAGATTATGTTATTTATTCTCTGGTGGGTGAGCTAGTTTATTTGTAAAGGCAGCACATTTCATAGCAGACAAAGGTTTAAGTGTAACAGTAGGTTGCTGCTTTTAAAGAAATGCATGTATCTGCATTTACTGACATACAGCATTCATATGCAGCAATGCTTCTACAGGGTTAGAAACTTTTCATTAAGACCACATTTTTGATCACGTCTTCCATTGTATTGAGTTCTGATGGGGTGTTGAGTTTGTCTCATCCTTAATTGATCCTGAATGTTTTAAAGTAAAATACAAATCAAGTAAGTGTTATGTCTAAAAAAAAGTTAAGGCTTGATCACAGAACTGGTGAAAGTTCATTGCTGTTACCAGGCAGTAATAAAGTACTGTTATGAATCAGCATGAGGTAACACATTAACAGCAATTGTATTATTCTGTGTAAAATAATGTCAGCCTTTGTTTTCTGAATAGAATTTACAGCTGTGGATATTTGCAGCAGAAGTGAACAGTAGCAATGTCACTGACTGTTTCTGTTAGAATAATCCTCACTCTGCCTTTATTTTGAGGAAATTTATTATGAATTGCTAGCTATCCATTGGTGGAAAATGTGAAAATAAAAAATCTGAAACAAAACAAAAAAACTCCAAAACTTCAAAACCCCTAAGAAAACCCACTGGTGATAGGAATGGGTAGAATAAGAACATTGTACAGGAAAAAAAATGGAAAGGTAGTGCATTTAAATGTTGCACCATAATTAAGGTAGTCAATGTGTTTTTAGTTGAAACACAGTTAATTTAGTTGAATTGGAATTGGAGAAAACTGGAAATGTATTTGGCACAGTAATCATATTTCATCTTCTGAAACTAAATCAAGCTTGACTTTCTTACTACATTTTATCATCAATCAAATTTACTTGCTAGTGATAAGATTCACTGTGGAACAGTGTCCTGGAGTCTTTAGATAATCTGTCTGAATCTTCACTTTGCATAAAGTCATATTCATTATGAGAAAACCTGCACAGCTGTAAACAGTGGAGGAACATACATATTCTTTAATATGTTGTTTGGCTAAAAATTTGATGACACATCAACAATTTTATTGCCATAGTACCCACTCAAAATCATCATTCAGAAGGAAATTGTTACTAGTTTCATTTCAGCTCTTGTAAGCTTACAACAAACTTCACAAAGTAATTTTTGTTTAAGACCATTAAGCATTAATGTTTTGTTCCTGAAGCCTGCCAGCACTGAAAATTAGTTTTTCCTGTGTGTTCTTTATCAGATCATGACCACTGATAATGTTAGTATGTTATGATAGGGCAAATAATCGTTCCAACTGAAAAGCGATATTTCAAATTTACATTATTTCAGTGAGTCAAGAAGTTGTTCTGAAAAAAATGGTTCTTGTCGCATTTTTAGTTCTTTAACTTTGGTTGTATAGGTATCACAAATGGCTAATGAGGATAGTTGGTTTCTTCAGGGTAATAAATGATATTAAGGCACATACAAAAATGATCCACTGATTTTATACACATATTTGTCTCTAAATTGGAGACATATCAATTTGATACGTAGACCACTCAGTGGATAAAGAACTGGCTGGATGGCCAAACGGAAAGAGTTGTGGTCAATGGCTCAGTGTCCGGCTGGAGGCCAGTAACGAGTGGTGCCCCTCAGAAATTGGTGTTGGGACTGGTCTTGTTTAACATCTTTGTTGATGTTTAACATATTGGTGACATGGACAGTGGGATTGAGTGCACCCCCAGCAAGTTTGCCAATGACACCAAGCTGTGCAGCTCGGTGGATACACTGGAGGGAAGGAATGCCATCCAGAGGGACCTTGACATGCTTGTGAGGTGGGCTGATTCCAACCTCATCAAGTTTAACCATGCCAAGTGCAAGGTCCTACAGCTGGGTGGGAGCAATCCCAGGCACAACTACAGGTTGGGCAAAGAAGAGATTGAGAGCAGCCCTGTGGAGAAGAACTTGGGGGTGTTGGTCAGTGAGAACATGAACATGAGCCGGCTTCAGTGTGTGCTTGCAGCCCAGAAAGCCAACTGTATCCTGGGCTGCATCAAAAGGAGCATGACCAGCAGGTCAAGGGAGGTGATCCTGCCCCTGTATTCCACTCTTGTGAGACCTCACTTGGGAGTGTTGTGTGCAGTTCTCGTGTCCTCACCATGCAAAGGACATAGAACTGTTGGAACAAGTGCAGAGGAGTGCCACAAGGATGATCAGGAGACTGGAGCACCTCTTGTATGAAGACAGGCTGAGAGAGTTGGAGGTGTTCATCCTGGAGAAGAGAAGGCTGCATGGAGACCTCCTAGCAGCCTTCCAGTGTCTGAAGGGGGCCTATAGGGATGGTGGGGAGGCACTCTTCATTAGGTGCTGTAGTGACAGAACAAGAGGTAATGGATTCAAACTTAAACAGGGTAAGTTTAGATTGCATCTAAGGAAGAAATTCTTTACTGTTAGGGTGGTGAGATGCTGGAATGGGTTGACCAGGGAGGTTGTGAGTGCTCCATCCCTGGCAGTGTTTAAGGCCAAACTGGATGAAGCCTTGGGTGACATGGTTTAGTGTGAGGTGTCCCTGCTTATGGCAGGGGAGTTGGAACTAGATGATGTTAAGGTCTTTTCCAACCCTAACTATTCTATGATTCTATAACTTTCAGCAGCTATAAGGCATTTGTAATGTAAATTTCCTCCTTATGAGGCTGTATTTGGGTTTATCATCTCGAAAAAGTATACCGTCATTTTCGGTGCGTACTTGTGGTTGTGTATCCCAGTGTGTTTCAAACTTGTTATTCTCTGTCTTGATTTTATAATCCATATAAATATATATATGGGAATATCTATAGAAACTTTTAAGTTAACTCTGATTCACTTGCAGTGTTTCCTTACCTATGATTTTTATTTTTTATTAAATACTAACGAATTTCTAAAGTACAAAACTCTGCACAGAGGCCCACAAATGGAAAGAAAAATATAAATTGTCTTGTATTGATTTCATCAAGGCACTTATATATCTTCAGTAAGAATTATTTTGGTTTATTAGTAGGTGGAAGTAGCAGTGGGGTATATGTCCAAGGATGGTGATGAATTTAAAATACAGCTAAAGTCGAGCAGCATTGCATTCCTCTGTAATAGAAACATCCCTTAAAACATGGTTTGTAATAGGTCTGAAGTGTAGAAATAAAATGGATAATGAAAAAAAACCAACACTGTGATGTACATTTTGAACTAGGTTTTTTCCTTCTTCAAGTGGGTAGCATTTTCTCATCTTTAAATGTACTGCCATTGTGAAGTGGCCTGAGGGAACCAAACCTTTTATGTGTTTTAATAAGCTAAATGCTATTTTTGAAGAACTATTAATGGATTTATTCTAGTTCTAATTCAATAATAGGAAATATTGACATTAAATCATAGCTCTTAGCTTATAGGCTCATTACAAGTTTGGTTTCACAATTAGAGGAGTGGAATAGAGCTTAGCATTACAATGGTAATTGTAGGATTTATATATTTACTAGTGTCTGCATAGCATTTCAGCACATTTTGAGGCACACAGGCTTAGCTTTGAAACATACAGCAGATTCATTCTCCTGTGAAGTAGTGAGTTCTGCAGCTCTGACTGAATGCAGGTGAGTACCAATAGGGCATATAACAGAAGCCAGAGTATGGCTTCATGTCTGAAGTATCATGTTTAACAGGTATTTTTCAGCCCTTTTGATAATCGTGATAATTTGGTACAGAATTTATATAAGTAGATGATGTATATTTTACTTAATTATTAATTCCTAAGCCTAGACTGTGGTGGTGTTTTTGATGTTGGAATAGCATCGTACGTAGACAGACTCTCTGCAATTATTGGACCTACATAAAGAAAAAGGTACAGATTTGATTGAACTAGAGAATTCAGAATCTAGACCCTTACACATATTAACAATGCTAATGTTTCTGTCAAAACCATGTATTTCAAGTGACTCTTATTTTTGCAATATTTAGTGGAAATACTAAAAATTCTTGGAAGTACCATGTGGTATTTATGCTTCAGTGTGTGTCAGCTTCTGTTGGTCTTGTTTTAAAGAAAATACTTACATACCTGTGAATATTGTGCACATGAGCACTTGTTAAATGGGTATTCTTTAAAGATAGAAGCAAACAGGTGCTGACAGAAAAAAGTTAATGTGCAATCCATATTAAATAGGGCTAGAGCTTTTCTAATTCATTATTATTATTCATAAGGGGAATGTTTTTGGTCTTTTCATTTCATGGGAGGTGGTGTGAAAAATAGAGGTATTGGATTTCCCTGTAGGTTATTTTAGAATATAAAAAAAATTAAAACCCCAAACCCCCAATATTATTACCATTACACAGCTAAAAAGTTATTGGAATAAAGACTGGTGCACATAAGGTTTTCGGTACTATGTTTCTTGTTCTGTGAAAATTACTTTTTTATATTTGTTAAAGAAACTGGTAATTCTAACATGAGCCTTTTTTGAAATTAACTGAATCAGATAGAAATATTATGCAAATTTACCACTTCTTTTTTAAAGAAATATTCCTAATATATTAATTTCTACAGGAAAAAAAAAATTCAAGCAGTGTAAACTGTGATCTGTAAGATTTCCTTGATAGCTATTCAGATTTCATTTGAGTGTAAGGATCTAGAAGCTGTTTCCATTTGAATAAACTTAAAAAAAAATAAAATTGCTAGCAACGGATTCCCTAATATACCACAATAATGCACCTGAGAAATAAAGTTTTAATAAGGATTGTTACTTATTTTTTTTTTCAGTTGATTTTATTAAGTTGTTGGATTTTGTGATAATTTTTGTCTTTTAAATAAATTTTTGAGCTTGCGATAAGATCAGCATGTAAAGATCATGCCTTGTAAACATAATACAGAGTTTCTGGACAGCATTATAATCAACGTTAGTGTAAAGAATTGAACTGAAAACAAAAGATCAGGTTAGAAACTACCTGGAAAGTGTCCTGCAAGAAAAAAAAAAAAAAAAAAAAAAAAAAAAT
>NDXB01001004.1:133255-163326 GCA_002631895.1 Agapornis roseicollis
ATTTTTTTTTTTTTTTTTTTTTTTTTTTTTTATGTCATTTGAAGCTAATACCTAGGGGATTGCATTGCAAAATGTTGCCTTCCATTGTTGAGGAACTGACAGCATGATCCTTCTGCATTCTTTCCGGTCATGTCACATATTCTTTTTGTGGCAGAAGTAAGGCAGTGCAAGGTAGCATATTACTGGAAGCCAGCAAAAATATAGCTAGCACAAGACTTCTGTGTCTAACATCTATGCTTTGCTTGGAATTATGAATAGGTATCTAAAACTTCTCATCTTGCTAGTTTTATAGCATTAAGTTTGTGCTCTTGCTGGAACTGAATGGGGAGATTTTGTTTGTTGTGTAGACAGCAAAGGCATGCAGGCTGTTGGCCATAACTTCAGTTGAAACTTAAAATAAGTAACTCAGCATAGTATTTTATTTTTATTTATGAGGTGAACCTATTTGACCCAGATGTATTTAAAAAATGAAAGCCATCAGTCCTTCATTGTCCACTGTGTGTGAATTAGAAAGATGCCCATTGTCTTGCATAATTTTCTAATATACAACATTAAATAAGAGTAGCTGTTACAATAGTCTCAGTTAAACACCATTAATACTACTGTATTAATGGTAAAGAAAAAAAAGGGAGGTTGTCACCTGTAACTTCACCTTATGTATTCTTACTACTACAGCTTAAAATTAGTGGAATATGACTAAATAACAGTGTAGTAATTGACAAACAAAATATGTTGTGAAGGCACTTCGGCTTGACTAGATAGACACGTGACTGATATCTCTGTTGTTTATACTCTTAAAGATGAAAAGGATACTGAAAACTTTCTGCATTTTTAATGTCATACCTTTAAGTAGAGCTCAGTTGTTGCTTTGAGACAAAGGAAGGGAAAAGGTGGTATTTACGAAAAAAAACCCCAAACCCGAGGTATATATGCCAATTTATAGACATGACTATGCCAGAAAGTGTATTTTTGGACACTACAATATGAGATAAGAACTGCTTACAGTGGAATGAATTTGAAAATAAATAATAGATCAAATATTTTCAAAATGAAAGCAGTTTTTAATTACAGTTTCATATAAAAAATAATAATAGAAAAGGCCCTAAAGGAATGCAATATTATTCTGGAGAGGTGGAAGGACTAGCTAATAGTATGATGTGGGAATGGGAAGAAGATTATACCGGAATGTACAGGGTTTAGAAACAAGACAAAATGAGACTCAAGAGCTAGGGATGTTTTGTGATAAAAATTTTGTGCCACAGGGAAGGGTCTAGACAGAAGTGAGGAAAGATACAAGGCAAGATCTGAAGCTAAAGTTGGCGTTAGATAATGAGTAAGTGCCAAAAGAAAGAGTTAGATTAGGCTTTGGAGGTGGGACTGAGTTCAGGATTGTTTAAGAGATACAGCTTTGGTAGAGATAGTAAAGTAAGAACAGAAGCCAGGGGAGGAGAAACTGAAGGGAGAATGATAAGAATGTTCATTTCTGCACAGACTGAAAATTAATCCAGGTTTTATGGGATCAAAGATGCATTTGCCTTATAATAAATGTGTGGCTGGAAGAATGTTTGGCTGTGTTCTTTTTTCAGACAGTAATACCAATGTAAGTGATTACAAGTTGCATTACACTGTTGCTGTTCCTGCACATCAGCAAAAGTGCGTGAATGACTTGAATGAGTAGATACATGTAATATACTGTAAGATTCCTTGTTTTTATAGAAAAACAAAACAACCCACCCAATTTTGTGAAGATTTCTGTGTTTCCACTTACTGTGAAATTCTAGAATCAAACACATTGTTGTAACTTTATTTTTTTTTTCTGCTTGTATGATGATTTAACCACACTGATCTTTTTTTCCATGGAAGATTGCCAGGCTTCAGGCTTTTTTGTAGCCCAGGCTCTTTTCTATAAGCCCTTTGCATCTTCCATTCTTTATGGAAGTTGTACAGTGAACAAATTGGGGAATTGCAGAAAGTGAAAGCACCTCTTTCAAAATTCCAGAAAATAAATATTTTAATACATATAACAATATATATTTAAAGATATATATATCAAAAAGAGAAATAAAAGTCTCAACTGCTGTAAGATATCAACTAGTTTTAATTTAGTGACTACATTAGGTTGTTTATTCCACTAGCAAGAAGACTCTGGAATGATCCAAACCGAAAATTGACAGGATGAGTGATAGGTACAATATAAGTGTTATGAGTACATAAGAGAAACTTCCTAGCAGATAAGAAAATGTATTAAAATTGCATCTATCAATATTTCTAATTCTGGTATGAGATCAACTTTTTTTGGTATTTTACCACCTGGTTATGATGTTGTATTTTCTGAACTGAATCAAGACACTAAATCCCTGTTGCACTCAGTGGGCAAAATGGAAAATAAAGAGTAGTTCTGCACTGCAATATGAGATTGGAGTCAGTCTCTTAATTCAGGAAGTAATTTGGGTTAGTGGCTATAGTTTGAAGACATATGGTGTATTTACTGTAAGCTCTTTATTTCTCACTCGGATGGAATGTGCTTTTTTCTCACTAAGTAAGATCTGTTACTCTTAGATATAATTGCTGTAATTTTAAAACCTGTGAGTTAGCTGCACAGAATTTCTTGTGAGATGTGCTAATAAACTCTTCTGTGATGTCTCTGATGATTCCAAACCTGAAGTGCAGAGACAGTGACTTCTTACATGTTTTCATTCTGGATTCCCTTACAGGTTTGTGTAAATTGGCATTGCAGGCTATTAAAACAGATTAAAAAAAATAGTTTTCCATAGTTATCCACAAATATACTTAATAATCTTCCCTTCAGTTGTCTTTTGCTGTGTTAAAAACTCAACAATTGTTAGAAAGTTAGTAGACTTGATTTTAATGTCATTCATGATGACTGAAACTCTTTCATATCTTCCATGTATTGTGTTAAGTCTGACTGTAGCCAGCTGTCATGCCTTATCTTAGGCTATAAACATTTTAGGGGAAGAGATTAGGATAGTGAATGTTCTTGGAGGAAGATTATCTTCTCTGGTGTTGTTTGCTATAGCAAACTCAGATCCTATTTTAGGAAGGTGCTAAATGCTTTGCAAATGCTAAATAATGCTGATAAATGGATATATGACAATTAAAGAATGTGATCTCTTAAAATATAGCTAAAGTATAGTGAAAGAATGAATTAAAGTTTCTGTAATATTTCCTTCTTAGCTTTTTCTTTTGGTGTCAACTCTATGATTATTATTTTCTAGTTGGTTATTATATTCTTAATACTGGGCTAGAAGTTGAAATGCATATATGTGTAAGTATACAGCGTGGTTGGATCTTAAAGTAAGTTTGCTTTGGAAAATTGCCTCGCTTTATAATATAATATTCTTTGTGTTGAATTTGAGATTTATTCCAATCATATAGTCTTTCTAAAATACTGTTCTACCTGAATGTGGAGCTTTCCTTGGTTCTTCAGGTAGAATTCATTGGAGCGAGTGCAAGATTTGGTGAACTAGCTCCCTCCATTCTAGAAGGTTGTTGCTTATTGCAACATTGCACTAAGTATCAGATCTAATTCTTGTTTAATTTTAACTGCTTGTTTAATTTTAAATCTTGTTTAATTGTAACTGATGCTTTAAACAAATTCTGAATTATAATGCACTTAAGTAACAGTTTAAGAGTATCTGAGCGTGAGGCTGAAACTTTGCCCTCCAAACTGAAAAAGTATTGTCAGTTCTGACAGTGCTGTAAAACATGAATACTTTTTAATTTTAGGCCTTACAAGTCTTTGATGAGATTAGAGGATCATAGTGCAGAGAAACTTTTTTTTTTAATGGAATGATTTATAGATGTTCTGTAAATACCACTGCTATAAGGGAATAATTCTTTGTTTTCATTTTATGGCTGGGATTCTATGAGAGAAGGACAACCATAGGGCTTTGTGAAAGGAAACTGCGTTATTTCTGTTTTAATTACAGGCATTCTTCCCTCCCACCCTTTTAGTTTGTGTGGTGATTATGGGTTTATTTCGATGGTTTCTTGCAGTAGCATTTTCTTTCCTGACTCTGCTGGTACTCACAATTGTAGAGCTGAGCTTTCAGTTTACTCTGAAACAGTTTAACATACAATTAAACTGCTTCTTGAATGTATAATTGGCTTTTCTCTATGTTTGCAACTGTACTCTTTTGTGCAATATCATGAGTGAAAATAGTAATCTTACTCTTTTGAGACATCTTGTTAGTCTTCAGTTTTCCCTTTTCCACGATCAGAAATGTGAATGTTCTCTTTCATTTTGTAACTGACAATACACAAACACGAGTTGCATTGTGTGAAAAAAGATGATGTGGACTTCACACAGTTCCAGTACAAATGAAAGTACAACTTTAAATAAGCAGGAAAATAAATAGAAAGGTAATTTAATATTGGCCGTCATAACAAACCTGGAAGTGGAATAAAATTTATTCAAAGCTACCTCTAATCTGGTATTTCATATTTTTATCTGTGATATCTATATGTTTTTAAGTTAAAAATATTTGTGCATAATATTCACATTGTGGTTTCTTCTGTGCCAAGTTATTAAGATTAAAATAGAAGAATCTGAATGTCCATGTCACAAAATACACTATTTGTGTTACTTTTTCTGCTGTTCTACATATGTGAAAGCAAACCCCTAATATTAAGTGCACTGACTGCATATGCTAATAGTGCTAAATGCATTAGTATGCATTTGGTGGGAGGGCAGAGACTTACAAATTCCAAAATGATTGTGCAATAATAATTAGAAGAAAATAATAGTTTTGCTATGTACTTAACACACTTGATTATAATAGAACACTTTGAATTAATACAACACACTTGTACATTTTTTGACAGTAATAACTATGGTGTATCTTATCGCATAATTGACTTCCATAAACCAGCTAAGAAGTTTACAGACCAAAGGTAACAAAATTACAGTAAGTTATTTGTTTGGACTCTGTAGCCTCAAGAAAAAGCAGACTGCTTATTAAAGCTTCAAAAACTGATTTCCCTCAATCATTCTTTACCCTTTATTAGCCTTATTTCAATGAAATTTTTCTTAATTTTTGCCAAGATTATTGGGAGGCAAATCAGACCCTCAGACCTTCAAGATTTATGATATTGGTTAATAAAGAAACTAATGCCCAGTGCCAAAGTAGGGTGGATACTCACAAACATCTTCAAACACAGAGGCATAATGAGATGTTGCAAAGTA
Source organism: Agapornis roseicollis (assembly GCA_002631895.1). NCBI lineage: Eukaryota > Metazoa > Chordata > Aves > Psittaciformes > Psittacidae > Agapornis > Agapornis roseicollis. Next base: position 138,462 of record NDXB01001004.1, read on the forward strand.
TTACACTCACTACATATGGAGATTTTTTATATAAGGACACATAGACACATACTTGGAATCACTTCACAGGGAATACTCTCAGTACAGGCCATGAGAATTTCCACTTCAGTGCAAATTTTTTATGCTCTAGGATCAGACCTACATTTACTGACTTCATAAAAATGTAATGATACTTTTCCTTTCATTGCTGAAAACCAGCTCTGCCCTCTCTCCTGTATCATACTAACCAAAAAAACCTGAACTCAATAAACAATGCTGATATTTGACATTTTTATACCTCTTTTTTCTTCTCATAATGATTTAATTGTGAATATACATCTAGAAATTAATTATAAATTGAGAGTAATAAAGACTAATTAAGCCACTAAAACTAATTAAATAAGTAGCAAGATTAGCATAAATAGGTATCTTTTTTCTACTTACTGAAATGCACAGACTTCCGGAAAAAAAGAAATGCTCTGCTCTTCGTTGCTGAGCAAAACCAATATACAGTCTCAACTTTTAGTAAATTAATTTCAAGTGTTCTTGAAGCAGCTTTTTATCACAAACATTATCTTTTCTGACTTTTCATCTGCAAGAGTCAAGCACAATATTAATCCGTTAATTTAAAAAACTGTGTTGGAGCAGTCCCAGGCACTGCTACAGGTTGGGCAGAGAAGAGATTCAGAGCAGCCCTGCGGAGAAGAACTTGGGGGTGGTGGTTGATGAGAACATGAGCATGAGCCGGCTTCAGTGTGTGCTTGCAGCCCAGAAAGCCAACCATATCCTGGGCTGCACCAAAAGGAGCATGACCAGCAGGTCAAAGGAGGTGATCCTGCCCCTGTACTCCGCTCTCGTGAGACCTCACTTGGGAGTATTGTGTGCAGTTTTGGTGTCCTCACCATGCAAAGGACATAGAACTGTTGGAACAAGTGCAGAAGAGGGCCACGAGGATGATCAGGAGACTGGAGCACCTCCTGTATGAAGACAGGCTGAGAAAGTTGGGACTGTTCATCCTGGAGAAGAGAAGGCTGCATGGAGACCTCCTAGCAGCCTTCCAGTGTCTGAAGGGGGCCTATAGGGATGCTGGGGAGGGACTGTAGTGACAGGACAAGGGATAACAGGTTAAAACTTAAACAGGGTAAGTTTAGATTGCATCTAAGGAAGAAATTCTTTACTGTTAGGGTGGTGAGGTTCCGGAATGAGTTGCCTTGGGAGGTTGTGAATGTTCAGTCCCTGGCAGTGTTCAAGGTCAAGGTGGACAAAGCCTTGGGTGACATGGTTTAGTGTGAGGTGTCCCTGCCCATAGGAGGGGGGCTGGAACTAGATGATTCTATCTTTAGGTCCTTTTCAACCGTAAATATTCTATGATTCTATGAATTTTTTAACTGTTCTTCATTGTTCATTCACATGAATCCTTGCACACCTGCATTACTTTCATTGCCTTTTTATTTCTTTCATGAAAGGGGTTAGTTTAGTCAGTCCTGAAAGGTCACAGTGAAGCAGTATGTAGAGCAGAGCATGCATATTTTCAAGTCACTGTGATACAGACGACTGGCTCTGGCTCCACAGTTTAAGATCCGTATTTATTCCATTTGCAGTGCTTGGCAATCAAAATTATTCGGTCATAGCCATCCCACCTTCTAACAGTGTGATGCTTTAGTCAATGCATTGATTTCATACTCCTTAGCTGTGGTGCAGAGGCATCACCTGTAAACAAGATAAGAAAGAAACTGAGGGTATGATGGAAAAATTCACTGGAAGATGATCAGAAAGCTTAAGAAATAAGCCCTGACTTCATCAGATGTCAGAGAGGAGGGCAAGCTCAAGATGAGAATCTGATAAAGTATTCAGCTCCACATAGCATAAAGAGAAAACATGTTGGCAGATTCTGAAAAAAGTTTTACATTCAGGTGCTACAGGAAATTTTAGCTTGGAGGTTACCAACATGGAAGGGAAGATATGCACACATATATAAAATCTCATTTTGATAGTGACAAGACAGGAATGTCTTTGTAATGGATTGCAGAATCAAGTCAGTTCTGTGTGTGTAATGTAGTACGGATTGGTATGTTTTTTGTTTTGTGAGAAATGATAAGGAATGTGAAAAGCTTGGCATATCAATACTTCGTTAGTTCTGACATTGCTGGTCTTAATTGTGACTGTATAGATGTGCTCTGGTTGCCTTTACCACTGGCCAGGCAGGGTAGCCTCATTGCTTGTGTAAGTCCCCATCCCTCTGCAAGATCCATGTGGTTACTTTGGTACCTGTCTGGGGGACCTGTAGCTAACAGTTAGTTGTGCTTCCTTACCTAAATTAAAACTGACTAGAACATGTCTATGCAACTGCAATTACAGGAGTGACTGCAGTATGTGTAAACTCAAAGGTGAGGGATGCCTTTACCACTCTCTGCAGTGTTTGTGGGTTTGTTGTTTTTTTTTTTTTTTCCTGTGCTATAAATATGCACACACATAGGTTAGCCTTAGGTACTTAGAAACAAAAACATTCTTTAGTTTGCATTTTGTTTGTCATGGTAATTCTTAAAGATAGGCATTAAAGGTTTGGTTTATTTTGTTTTACCGGCTTGTAATTTGTAACATTATTCTCAAATTATGATAATTTCCTTGTGTCCTGAGTTCAGTGGGGGGAAGAGAAGAGGGAGGCAGTGAGAGAGACACTGCATGCCTGATTTATGGCTGACTGGGCTTAAACCATGACACCTTGAAATAAAAGCAGTTAATTAATTATGAAAAATATTTCATTTAAAAATCAAGCTACCTCAGATTCCGTTTTTCCTCATGTGTTTCCTTCAGATGTTGTATTTATAACATAAAATAATTATAGAACAAATTAGTCCTCTATACACTATATAAATGTCTTCATTCTTAACATCTGCATATATTTGCATATTGCTCTTTGTCTATAGGAAGGGAGAGTTGCAAGCATCCTAGTACTCTTGTCCTAGTAAAGGGGCAACAGCAGAGAGGCAAGTACATCCAGCAAGATTTTAGAGCTTTCAGAGGAAAACACAGGGTTAGTTCATAATGTTTCTAGCTTCTGATGCCAAGTAGAATGTCACAGGTTGTAATTCCTTGACCAACATAGAATCCTGTGTCAGGAAGAGTGAGAGCTACACTTCTTTTAACTCTGCCCATCAGATTCATTCCTGTATACCAGTGTCAAGCAAATTAAATAAGTATAGCAAAAGATGTGTTATATCTACTGATATTACACCACAGTCTGATACAAAAGGTCAACATGTGCATATGAACATACCCTACTATTGTCTATTGAGGAGGAAAAGAGCACACAAAAAATTTAAACCTTGTGTCTTCATCATCAACTTTGTTGCTGGGGTTAAGGCCAAACACATTTAAAAAAATGTATCTGGTACTCCCCTGAGCTTTTTTTTTTCTGATTTCCATTTCTATGAGTCATAATTTAGTATTGATTATTCTCCCCACTCTCATTTTGCTTTGGTACTCTTATATTGCATTATATTATATTACTACAGTGAAGAGCACTTTAATGAAAACAAAAATTTCAAAGACTTTATTTTTTTTCTGGAGATTTTTGAAAGCTGTCTACTTTGAGAAAGAGGTCTGGTATTAGAAGTGAAATCCTCAAAGTATAACTTTTAAATATTTATTTCTAATGCTAATTACAGATTTCTAACTCTAATTAGAATTTTTTACAGTTGTCTGTGGAGCTTTTGACACAGTGATATGCGAGATTTCTGAAACTCCAGACACTGCTTTTCTAAAGGCATTCAGTGAAGGAACAATGCACATAGTAATTGATTCTTGGGATTTAGGAGCAATACAGTAATTCAAGAGGTCTTACTATTATTCTGTATAGTGCATTGCATGTTCAGCAACAAGAAGAGTAAATTATGACTTTCGTGACAGCCCTTGGGAGCAAGCAACTTTTATACATAATAAAGCTAAAGCTCTCAAACGTTAATAAACCTACATGACTGACTGGCTATAGATTAATATGTAAAGATCTTATTTGTGCTAAAATTTTTACTTGAATAGACCTGAAATTCATTTGGGTTTGGCTGATCCTTCTGCATTGCTTGGCCAGCTGTTCCTGCTTCTCTTTTTGTTTTCAGCAGTTTTTCATGAAATGAGCCATATTTTCAACATGTTTCTTATTCCTGTCTTTCCATGGACCGATTTCTCTTGTGTTTGGATATTTAAGGTCAGCTATTGTGTGTTCTTTTCGGTGACCTGCTATATTCTTTATATACCCAGCTTCAGTAGTCTTCTTTTCAGTAGTCTTTTTTATTAATAGTTTCAGTTTTGTGGTGAGAAATTAATTTCTGGTCATCTTCTTACTTCCAGAGATGTTACATCAGAGATTTTTACCATATTTTTGTATGATTCCTATGAGCACATTTTAGCTTTGATGCTGCATTGCAATGACTGATTGCTAGGCATTTTCTACATTTTGAATATTCCATTGAGATTCAGACATACAGAAATTTAAGTTTATAGACTGCAAACCCAGCTTCTCAAGTCTCTTCAGAAAAGAGTCAGGCATTGTAAAGTATATTTAAGAGGTTACTGAAGCCTTACATGTGAAACCTAGTCTTCCTAAAGTTCTGATATGTGAACATGCTTGTCATTTCAATGTGAACATACCTGCGCATATTTAGTGTTTTATAAATTTAGCGAATACTATAATTAACATTGTTAATTACATTAAGATTTTATGTACATTATGTTAATGTTGTAGTGTTGTTGTATTAACATTGACATTAAAATATTCTATTATTTAAATGGACACACACTATTAATTATAAACCTTTGAATTTGAATTATGATGCAAGGCAATATATTTTGTAGATATAATTTATTATAATTTCATAGAAGATAACCATTTTTACTACATACCTCTTAGTGTCAAAATGAGCAGTTCTTATGCAGTACACTTGTGCAATGTAAGCTGATTTCCTTAGAGAAAAGACTGTTAATTAAACCAACATTTCTCAATACTGATATGCAGAGGACTGCAATTTTCAAAGACTAATGACTTTGCCAAACACCAGTTTTCACTGACACTAAAGATGTGAATGTAGCTTGTTTGATTGTGTGTTTTTCTTTCCTTCACCCTAATAGATGTGTCATCCTTGGTTTTAGGAGATAGGGCTTAAACAGCACAAATCTCTACAAAAAAATTTTAAACACAGTGACAATAACCACAGTAATACTTCTCCCTGAATTTTGTGACATATGTAAGTAGCATAATCCTGGAACTAAGGAAATTGAGACATTGAGGTTAAGTAATTTGCCTGAAGCTAAACAGCAATCAATTAGCAGAGGTGGGATTAGAATTACAAAATTTTGGCTCTCAGCCGTCTCTTCTGTCCAGTAGCCAACTGTCAGTTTCAGTGCCTTTGGCTTCCAGTTTGATCTTTTGAGACCAAACTTCAGTGAATTAGTTTTCTGAATCTTCTTGCTACTTAGATGTGAAATGAGAAGAAAACCATGACTAGAACTGATACTACGTTTTTTTTTTTTTTACCCTAATGGTATGAAAAATACTGCCAATGTAAATATATTGTAATCAGTACTTGTACATCTGCATAACCATATCTCAGAGCAGGCTATGTGTACTGTGTTAACCATACTGTTATACCTTCAGTGATATGTAGGCAAGAAACTGAGACAATACACTTGGGCCTTTAGTTACTGAATCTTTTTTAATACTTATAAACAGTTTTCTGACTTGGTTTGTGAGTGTCTGCTTATGCATCAGTAGTGTGTCATCTCACAGGCCACACTCATCTTTTCTTAGTACAGCTGCAGCTGGACTGCATTGCATACTTCTCGTAACACTGCTGGTAAAAGGTGTGTGTGTTCTTTCTACTTGGCTGGGCATCACATTTAGGTTTCATATAAATTATGTTTGTAGGTAGATGGTAAATGTTGTTATACAGCTAATAGGTGCTTATCAAGTTCTGGAAGAAAGTGGTTCTAGCCTAGTGAGAAAGAAAGAGTGATTTATGAATCTCTGCCAACTAGTATTTTTTTTATTTTATAGTGAGCCTAATGATACAGTCTTTTAATTAACCAGTTTGACTCAATAAATTATGTCAAGTCATGCCATCTTTCAATGCTGGCTTACAAGTAGGAAGTCATCTTAAATCCTTTAATTCTCCAAACTGTTTATGTTCATATGGGCCATAAGATTTGATTAGATACACCCACACATTTGTCCCAGGTAACAATAGTGTGCAGTTCGATAGTCTAATCCAACAAAGAGGTATAAAACTATGTGTTTACAACCGGTACAGGGCATGACTGTCCAGAATGCTTCGAGAGAGAAGATACAAACTGCCTTGTCCAGAAGTTGACTGTCAGTTGTTGTATTTGAGACAGCTTTCATGAATCTAACGATCACCTTTACACACCCAAGGGACATAATGGGAATATTCCTTGTCTGTTGGGGTTAAGGCTGGGGGCTAGCATATAGCCAAGGGCTTGCTAAACCTCCTCACCTTATGGGGAAACAGAAGTGGAGAAGGAAGAACTTTTGGTTTTGGTAACTGCAGTAGAAAGATCGAATAACTTCAAATTTGCTATCACCCATGTCCTTATAAATGTGGATAACATGTATTTTGAGTTTTATAAATTTTTCTTGCCTTTACCTTTAGCTGACTTCAGCTAGGGGTGATTTTACAGCAAGTGGATGACATTAAGATGTTTCATACATACGGGCATGTTGTACGAAAGACTAGACTCTTAGATCACCTTCACCCAGCAGATTAGAACAGAATGCTATTCCCCTGTGATGCGCTGGCCAGTTGAGGTATTGGTAACAAGGCAGTTTGCCTCTAGAGTTGGAAAAGAAAGATGATACTTAGATGAAAGTAAGTCATGTTGTTTGTTCTCAGGCAGAATTTTGTTATTTTCTCTTTTGAACAGGAGTTATGAGAATTTGTTTGTATGGGTGCCTTATGAAGCATTAACACTGAACCATACTTAGTATGCAGAGTTTGATGGTTCCTTTTCTCTTTAAGTAAGTCAGTCATATCATTAGATAGGTGATTTTGCTCTCACAGTCACTAATCAGCAATTTGCCCTGTCTATAAATGGCCAAGTACACATTTTGTTATGTTTAGATAAATAAAAAAATGGACGCTTCATTCAGTAGTTAACAGTCCCCAATATTATTCTTCCTAGTACCTATATTTTGAGGGGTTTAGTAAGACTGACACACCAACAAAGGCCATCTGTGGTCCTAAACCTGATCTCTTATTTCTAACTATTCCTCTTTTTCTTTCAGAGCAAAACTACTCTGGAAAGAGATCAGCTTGCCTGGCATTTTAAGATCCAGAGCTTCTACTTTGCACATTGAAAAGGAGTGTCAGCTCTCAGTTACCAAATAATTCATATACAGTCTGCAGGCATTAAAATTTGAAAAAGAAGCAGTAGAGAGCTTTGAAGCGAAATTTCATTAAATTAGTGACTATGACAAGGTTATGTAATGTTCCTAGGGGATGAAGTGGTGCAGTCACTAACCCTTTAGATTCAAGAGCCTTCATGCCTTTCATTTGCTGCTGGAAGAAGGCTTAGAACTGGAATGACTAGCAAGTTACTTTTTGTGACTCAGGTAGGTTAAGCCCCACCCATATTTTACATACACTGTGTGTGATAAATATTATGTATACACACAAGCTTATACCTATTTTGTTTTGTATTGTGCATTTGGCTACATAACTTAAAGGTATATGCCCAGGGGTGTTACATTTACATATGAAGCAATAAAAAGAGAATTCATGTCCTCCAGTGTATTTACTGCATAATAAGTACTTAATGCTATACCTACATCTTTCAGTGCTTAGGTTAATAAAGTACTAGAATCAGGCATCCTTATTCTCTTTCCTTAAACTAGAATAAACTGGAATTATTGTGTAGAAACAACTGAAGAAACAGTGGACTAAATAAGGGTACATTAGAAGTAAATTTATATAACTGTTTCATTCTCTGTAGTGATATTTAAAGAAGGTTACAGTTTGTAGTGAAAGTTGATGTGTAGCACTGGCAAGCAAAGCTGTGTAAACAACTTGGGAGCTGAAGGCAAAAGGTAGGGGTTGGAGTGGGAGCCTTTCCCTTTGTTCTGATCATCAAGGAAGATGGCTCCAATGGCCTGTCAGCCCTCAATTCCTCTTAGGCTCTGCACAATAGTGTTCGGCCAAGACAGTTGTAAATGGCTGGTCTAAGTTTTACTGTAAGCATCCTAATAATTTTTCACAAACCCAAGTTAAACTCTTATCAGGTTGCCTGCAATGATTTTAATAAAAAACCACAACAATATTCTTCATCTTTGTCCTACTTATGCTATAAACATATTGGGCTGTAGTATAAAAGAAAAGGTTTTCTCACAGGTTTTTCACACAACTTCTTTATATTTGTGGAAGCCTTTTTCTTTCTCCCAGTTATTATAAACTATAAACAAGTATGGCCACGTGTTGACGCGGGAGTCACGGACAATGCTTAGATGATCAATATGATCAAGCGAATGCCATCTTTATTCCAAACACCGATTGCTTTTATAGGGTTACAAAGCGCTTATTCTTACTGTATCACCACTTATTTGCTAATGTTATCAGCACTTATTTTTATATATTTTTACTTTATCAGCACCTTATACAAAACCTGATTGATTAGTCTCAAAACTGTTGCTAATTCTAGCTGGTACTTTTCCACCCCACTACATCATCTTGCTCATCTGGCATTTTCTGTATGTGTTATGCCATCTGCCGACGTGACTTCCACATTTTACTTCTCCTTTTCTTACTTAAACTGGCTCAAAGGTCCTTTCCTAGAGCCTGCTGTTGCTAAGGGCTTAACTTACATCAAGCATAAAAGCCTACTTATGTGAAGCAAAGCCTAACTTATGTTAAGCAACTAAAAGCTCATCACTGCTCAACCCAGAATGGTCCTCCACAGCCACGAGGATGACTGGGGACTGAAGCATCTCCCATATGAAGACAGGCTGGGGAAGTTGGGGCTGTTCAGCCTAGGGAAGAGAAGGCTGTGTGGAGACCTCCTAGCAGCATTCCAGTATCTGAAGGGGGCCTATAGGGATGGTACGGAGGGACTCGTCATTAGAGACTGTAGTGATAGGACAAGGGGTAACGGGTTCAAACTTAAAGAGGAGAGGTTTAGATTGGATATAAGGAAGAAGTTCTTTCCTGTTAGGGTGGTGAGGCACTGGAATGGGTTGCTCAGGGAGGTTGTGAATGCTCCAATCCCTGCAGTGTTCAAGGCCAGTTTGGACAGAGCCCTGGGTGTCATGGTTTAGTGTGAGGTGTCTCTGCCCATGACAGGGGGTTTGGAACTAGATGTTCTTAAGGTCCTTTCCAACCGTAACTATTGTATGATCCTATGAGAAATTGGGGTGGGGTGTGTGTGTGATATTTGTTGGCAAATAAATGTCTGCTGCTGTCTGTGTTGGTTTGAGTTCCTCCCATGTCCCCAGGGCTCAGATAATGTCTGTCTCTAAAAATGTATACTTAATCCACAATGAAATGAGCTGATACCAAGGTCTGCACAACCTAGAGGTACAAATTAGGAATGTGCTATTTAAACATTAGACGTTTTGGAAAATGTAACCTACCTATTCTACCTGTAAGGCCTTTCTTGTAAGTATGTCATCTGATTACATATTTTAGGGAAGAATAAATCTGATGGCCAGCCCAGTAAACTGAGACTCCATGACAGAAAATTCAAAGCCATAAAGGTAGACTTGACTTTCAGTATTTTTCTTGAGAGATCAAGAAGTGATAATCTTCCTTAGAGCCTCTTATTCAATTTGTAGGATGGGTTATGCATGGGCTGAATTAAGGTTGGGGAACTGGAGGTGACTGCTAAATTGGGAAAAAAACATTACAATATTCCCCCCAAACCAGACATTTTTTTGACACAATTATTTCTTCTGGTTACTTTTGGGTTTAGATGAATACAAGTAGCAAAATGAAGTTGGGAGACAAACTTTTTAATTGTATTATAAAGATTTTATGAGCACTGAGGTACGGGCTGGGTTTTTAAGAGGATGTTGTGCCACCTGTAAAGTGAAATAGCTTAGTTTTCTTTCCCTAGGGTTTTGGGAAATCTGTGCTTGTACCTGAGTATAATTTTTGCGAACCAAATGTATCAGGGTCTTCAGCTGGAATTAGTTGGTATAGCTGGACTGCGTTTGATAGTTCGAAGGTGAAAACCTGATAGTTTTTTGTTCACAGAATAATAAAACTATTAAACTGCTCTGAGTGTGCTCGCATGTGAAGATCACATTGTTGGTATTCTTCCTGCTGAAAGATGTGGGGATGATACAGTTTTAAGATGTTTACAGTGAGAAGCAGGAAAATTTCACTAGCTTGTGACTGACAGACAAGAGCCTTTATGAGTATACCAATTGGCAACTTTGGGATTTCTTTAGGCAGATTTCATGAATACAAATTGTTTCTGTTCCTTACTGAAAGAAAAAGCTAATTAACTTTCTTACAGAGGCAATTTACAGGTCCATGGTATATGCAGGTTAGAATTAAGGCAAAATAATTACTTATGACAATGATCAGTCTAACTGATGTCACAAATTATGATTAATGAGTAAATTATCAATGAATTCTGTAAATGAGTGTGCTTTGAAACTTCTTTTTAATAAATTAATGAGCCCCAAAAGGTTTTATCTTAAATATTATGTCTGTATATAATAGCTTTTTTAGTATATTAACTCCTAGAGGAACTGTGAAAAGAATAAAAACTCATGCAAGTTTTAATGTATCCATACAGTATCAGGCTGAAATTATGTGCACCATTTGGCTATTCTTGCATTTTTACCAGTACAGGAGCCTTTGCTATTGGTGAATGTGAACCAGCTTATGGCCTGTTTATTTAGACTATATAGCAGTTCTTGTTAAGTCAGTAGGACACATTAAGTGTGATGTGGAGTTCATAAAAAGTGGTGGGGTGGTTGTCTGCTTGGGGTTTTTTTGTTTGGTTGTTGTTTTCTTTTTTTTTTTGTGGTGGTGGTGGTGGTGGTGGTTTGTTGTTATTGGGGCTTTTTTTTTGTCCAGCCTGTGTAGGAATTTTCTGAGTGTATAATTTGGCATGTGAAGAATGACTTAAGAATTTATAACTCAGAATGAGTCCAGTCACATACCAGTCTCTAAACCAGTAATATGCAGGGCTCTACACTAAGCGACAATTATTCTTGTAATGGTGTCTGTGCGCTATCTCAAAATGTAAGGACACCTGCCAGACTATATTGTTCACTCTGTGCTCAACTTGCATTTCTGGTGGATGAAAAGGTTCCATGGGAACAGTTGTGACTGTATCATCTTCCAGCTTTTACTGCTACAAAACAAGTTTTTACAATGCAGAAGTTACTGTAATTTTTAAGCAGTCTCCTGAAACAGTGTGTGTTAATTTACAATTAAACAGGGCATTTCAAAGGAAGCACCATAACATGTCTTTGTTACTTTATTCACACTTGCTGTGCATACTGACAAAGGATATGATGGGATATGATTTTTTTTTTTTTTTGAAATTTTTCTTCTGATTTCAGAAAAAAATGTTATCATTCAAGAATATGAAAAAAAAACATAAATTGAATTACGGTATGCTAAGAACTTCCACACACCCCAGATAGAGGGTCTAGAAACAGAAATCCATTAAGGTCTGCATTCTCTGTGTACCTTGTCCATAGTAGATATGTAAGCTGAACTTGCTGCAAACATCTCATTAGCTTTCTCTTTACATTTAAAGAAGGTGAAGTCTTGCCCTCATGTTCATTGCTTAATTAGAGGAGTATGTCCATAAAAATATCTCTACATAGGACTAGCTCTCAGTAGCTGTGGAATGAAGAGGGCTGAACTACTGATTTAGAAAAAAACATTTTGCAGATGTTAATTATTTGAGTACAAAGGAAAAGTATTACATGTTCTCAAAGTACAGCAGAGTATGGAACAGCAGAACTCAAGCAGTTAGATAATTCAGTAACATGATGAAATGTGAATTATACTTGAACTTAAAAATGTAAAAGTGCAAAAGAGATGACTTGTGCTTGTGCAATGTTCTAATCCAAGTGAATTATTTCAATGTCATGTTATAAATATATTTTATGGGTCCTCAGTGTGCAAGAAAAGACAGCTACTTTCTCAATACTGGTAAACTATCTGTATTTAGAAGTTCCTGTGGCCCTTAGGACAGAAGCTTGACAGCTCGTTGAAGCAGCAGCCTACCTTCTGTGGCCTTAAACTCCTTAAAACGACAAATTAATTTTAAGGTGAACTAGCAATAAATTCCATTTTCCTTCATACATTAGAGTGTAGTTTGCAGTAACAAGAAGCAGAAGGTGGGAGCCCTCAGCCCTTGGATGGCCAAGCTTGTCTCCATAAGTCCAAGTTACTGAAATCTTCTGCTGTAATTTTTTTCCTTGACAAGGTATCAACATTCAATATTAGCACAAATATCTGAGTAGGCACTGGTAGGTAAAGAAGCTGAAACAAATAAAATTTCTATTGTTTATATTTTGTAGTCAATATTGCTGCAATTTTGGTGATGCAGACAAGAGAGTTCAGAAATATGAGGTTCTGTTTTAACTGAGTTTTACTATTGTTATTTTAACCACACTTCTTTATTTTGATTATAGCCTTATTGAAATGTGACCAAGTAGTTTCAGAAGTGCTGAAGGGCTGTGGTATCATAGTTCCCAACCTATTACTTCTGATTTTTTTTTTGGCAGATTTAATTGCACTAGAAGGTTCCCATATAGATTGTTGCTGTGCTTAATGAAGTGTGCTAAAGAGAGTTTTTGTTGGACTCTGCACTGCTGTTGTTAAGGGAGGTTGAAAATAGTCGTCAGTTCTCAATCAAAATTGCCCTCGTGTTAATAAGCACAACTGTGTGTGCAGTGTAATTGTGTTTGCTATCAGAGTGCCTAGCAGCTTAGGTCAGAATCAATGTCAAGAAACTGACAACATTAATTGTGGAGATAATTTGTGTCAAACCTTAATTAACAACCTTCATAGAGATAAAGGCAACAAATACTGCTTCTCAATTTTGGTTTTGCTGGGTTATAATTTCAAATACCCTTACACCTATGATGGTCACTTTGTATGTGATGTGAAATGAACATGTGACTGAATAATGAAAAGATGGACTGTGTAATACCTATACTTTTCCATGGCTGGCTAGTTACTGTCACCACAGTCTCAGCATTGCTTGACCATAAATGAGTTCATCCTCACAAACCTATTAAACATGCAGCCTTATTGTCCTTCTGGTAGAGCTGCTAAGCCTGAAGTGAAGAATTTAATTTGCTTGCCAAATTAAATTTAATTTTCTGAATTTAAAGATGAACTGCTGAAAACAGCCACTTTATGCATTAAAATATCTGAAGTGTACAGGACTACTGTAAGTTTCCTGTTTTGGGTAAAATTATACATTCTCTGATATCATATGATACCTAAATGGTAACTGTCTTACTTTCAAGTTGAGGTACTGGAGAAGAGGTGTTGCAATGTTTCTTTACAGGAATCAGTTATACAAGAGGAAAATTTGACCAGCCACGTACCTTGTTTTTTTTCAGCCAAATTATGATTTAAATGAAACACATCATCACAATTATGATAATGTGGTCTTTACATGCAACCTTAAAACCTTGTTTCTCCTGAAATATGTCTACAGATAGTGAATTACATCATGATGTAGCAATTGCGCTTCACTTTTGCTTCTAATGCTTTGAAGCAAATATTTAATTAGTAAATAACAATTTTATTGTTGAACCAGCAAAGATTCACATAGTGCTGCAAAAATACTGTTATTCTTCAGTTAGTTACCAAAGTCATATTAGATATTCAGTCCTATTTCTGCAAGTCTACTATGTACATAGAGCTCTGCAGATGCTACTAAGCAGTTTTCATGAGAAGTCATGGCATTTATAGTTCTTTGCCAGATTTGACCTAATCAAAGATGAAGAAGTGGTCAGAAAACTGGTTTTAACTTAACAACGGTTTTGGAGAAAGTTTTTAGTTTCATATATATTTCTGTATACATTATTGGATAAACATCTTTTCAGCTCTCAGAGTGTTGGAGTTGAAGGGAATTTTGTCCATTTCTTTTGTGTTCAGTAGCAATGGGAAATTTGAGTTTGTGTGTGTGTGTGTGTTTTATTATTCATGTTATTTATTTTCCAGAGCTAATTTAACATAGTTCAGTGTGATCTTTGCTTATCATTTATTCTTGCTTTTGTTTTGCTTGCTTTTTAAAAATCTGCAGTTCTCCTGGTCAAGGATAGTTAAGTGAAGTACTGCAAGAACGAATGCACAACATAGGTTTTAAATTGAGTAACTTTCCTTCCCTGACCATAGTAATGCATGGCAAAATTGGCAAATTTTCCAACACAGACCTTGTCTTTAAGGAAGTACGTTACTTCACTGATACTGAGCACACCAGTTGGGCAGTCACTCAATGTATGAGTGAGGCATAAATTTAGAGTTTAAAAGCTGCCTGTGATACACTATACATAGTTAATCTGCGTTGATGGACTTGCCCACACAGTGTTTTTCTTTCACTAGTTTAACACTGAATTCAGAAAATGTCAAAAGGAATAAAAAGAGAATGACTGCACATCATTTTTCACTTGATGGCATACAGTCACAACTTGTGCCACAGAATATCAGCATGTTATATTCAGTCCTGTCTCTTTACGTATTGGAGTGCTGAGTTAATACATGCATAGAAAAGGATCCAGAGCTAGCAGTTTTGGTGAAACCCAGATGCTCTTCATCAGCATACATTTCTATCTTTTCCTTGGTCCAGGCTTAAAGTCCGTAACTTGGGAAGGTATTTTTAGTTTCTTTGCTCTAAGTGTGTTTTGTTTGCTGTAGTTTTGGCAGGTTTTTTGCCTTCAGAGAAGATCTTTCTTAAGTTCCCCATGGCAGCATGCTTGAGCATTCTGAAAAGTTGATCAATACCAATGTTTCCCAATACCTTTAATTATAAAAAATCGTGCAGACTTTCAGGAACACTATTTTTACTGCATTTTTGAAAATTATTTTTGTTAGTGGTATGTTACTCATTGGGGATAGGGTAAAAAAGACTCATTTCATTTTGAAAATTTAGGACAACCTGCATACTCCTGTATTTAATGTAGCAACATAACCACAAGATACTGATTTTGTTTTATAATAATTGCCCCATTATATTTTCTCAGCATTTTAATTTACTTCATGATCTCTTCCAGTGTTACATACATGTGTTTTTGTAGTCTGCTAGGTTTCTGACTTTTCAATAACCATGCTGACAAGAAATGTTGCCTGTGGAAAGCCCAGTTCAGCAGAATACAGAGCTAGACATCAGAAGTGAAGAGCAGCCACTTAGAAATTAAAACTTTTACAGTATGAGTACATAACTGTCAGAACTAAGAGAGGAAAGTTAAGAAGAGCAAAGAAGTTGAGAACAGAAAGGAGGTGACTGCTGTAAGTAAAAGATGAGAGCAAAAATTAATTGCAGCAGCTGCTGTAGTTGCTGTAGAGAGCAACTACACATAATGACTTAAAACTTAAACTCTTCATAGCATTCAGAACAGCATCTTGAAGTGTATTGGATCTCTAAAATTTCTCATCTAAGAAAGAAATGATGTAAATACAGCAACTCTTCAACATTTCTGTACTGTGGTTAGACATAATCTCATCAGTTTTTATACTGAATCTGTAGAAGTCATGTCTTTGTGGTTTTTCAAAGGCTTTGTTTCACCACAAGGCTGATACATTAATTTTAATTATGGATATAATAAATAAAGGAATAGATAATAAGTAATTAAAATGCCTTTTCCTACTTTTAAAATTATTTCTCCATTTCTGTTTCCTCTACTGTTGTTCCAATAGTTGGATCTTACTCTTTCTGACAGAGTAGAATAATTTGTGAGTGAACAAGAGCAATACATGAAACTGTGTCCAAGCATACGTCTCTCTTCTGTTATAGGCCTTTACACATGGACTCCTAATACACAGTAATTTTCCTCCACCACTGCAAACTTATAAATGCTTTCTCCTAAATGTCACTGATTTTAATGGCTTAAAGGTGTGAATCCTGTTTTTGTGCTATCCAGTGATCATAACATCAAGTACAAAACATGATCTTATTCCAGCTGATTGATGAGCTCATTTTGCAACAGAAGGCAAATTTGATTTTAATTTATAATGGTGATAAAATATAATTTGTGATCTTGCTATTCTGACGCTATCAGATTTTTGGTTTAACATAAATTTCACTAATAAAATATGTAAGTACTTTCCTGACCTTCTAGATATTCTTCTAATGCTTTCTCTTGCAGGTGAATACTGTCAATTGAGAAACAACGTATTTCCTTCTTTTTTTCATGTTGATATTCTGACATAGCTTATTTTTTATGCTTACTACTTGTTATTTTTTTGTTTGTTTCAGCACCACCAAAATTTACAAGAACTCCCGTTGACCAGACAGGGGTTTCTGGAGGAGTTGCCTCGTTCATTTGTCAAGCCACAGGAGATCCAAGACCTAAAATTGTCTGGAACAAGAAGGGAAAGAAAGTCAGCAATCAGAGATTTGAGGTATTAGGTCCATTGTTCTGTTCCTCTGAAAAACATTAATTCAAACCTCACTTTTAATCCCTAAAAAAAATTCCTTACTATCAGTAATTAAGCAAAATAGACATGACTATAGGGGATGATTTTGTGAGATCAGTCTCGTGAAGTTTTGAATTCGCAAACTGGGTATACATAGCACTGCTAGAAAGAAAACTACTGCTGTTTCTAAACTAGCATGATCTAACAAGGGAGCCTTGACATATTTCTGTAAGAGTTTTTCCATGAAGGAGATGGGGGGGAAATCGTTTGAGCAGTGATTGCTGTCTCCAGAGAGCAAGCCACCTCCTTTTGTGACAGTGTGTATCAAACAAACCTAAGCTTCTACTGCTTCCACTTCCACAGTTGCTTATCACTGTTGTAGAGACAGATGAAAGGGATGCTGTATTTCCTGCTGCTGAAATGGAAATATAAAATATGTTTGCATTTGATTCTTTCCTTAACAATAACCTAAGAAAAATCTTTAGAGGAAACTGTTTCTCTCCACAACCTTCAATTAATGATGGTAATCTGTTCAAAGGATACTGGTTACTTGAGGGAAATAAGACAACAAATACTATTATTACTTTTAGTGGCAGGAATGGATTAATTTTTGATGTAAAGAAAAATCTCCGAAAATGAGAGAAGGCTTGTAGAATGGATACCAAAGCTGGCACAAAGACTATATTATAGAATCGTAGAATCATAGAATAGTTAGGGTTGGAAAGGACCTTAACACTATCTAGTTCCAAATCCCATCTCACACTAATCCATGCCACCCAAGGTTCTGTCCAACCTGGCCTTGAACACCGCCAGGGATTGGAGCATTCGCAACTTCCCTAGGCAGCCTTTTCCATTGCCTCACCACCCTTATCTAACCTAAACATCCTCTGTTTAAGTTTGAACACATTACCCCTTGTCCTACCATTTCAGTCCGTAATGAAGAGTCTCTCCCCAGCATCCCTATAGGCCCCCTTCAGATACTGGAAGGCTGCCAGGAGGTCTCCAAGCAGCCTTCTCTTCCCCAGGCTGAACAGCCCCAACTTCCCCAGTCTATCTTCGTATGGGAGATGCTCCAGTCCCCTGGTCATCCTCGTGGCCCTCCTCTGCACTTGTTCCAACAGCTCCATGTCCTTTTTATGTTGAGGACACCAGAACTGCACACAATACTCCAGGTGAGGTCTCATGAAATCAGAGTAGAAGGGCAGTATCACCTCNTCCAACATCTCCATGTCCTTTTTATGTTGAGGACACCAGAACTGCACACAATACTCCAGGTGAGGTCTCATGAAATCAGAGTAGAAGGGCAGTATCACCTCCTTGAACCTTCTGATCACACTCCTTTTGATGCAGCCCAGGATGCAGTTAGCTTTTTGGCCTGTGAGCTTACATTGAAGCTGGCTCATGTTTAGTTTCTCATCAATCAACACTGCCGAGTATATTAAGTTTCCCTGTTTCTGTTTACTATTTTCGATGTTAAATAACAGAATTCTGCATTAAGAAAACAACTGTTTGGAAGATCACTAACCTGTATATAAAGCAGCTGTGACATGCATTTTAGGAGCAAATGATCTAAGACATATTCTGTGTTTTCACTGGTATTTGAGACAATTGCTTGCCCTAGCTTTCAGGTAAGATTTACATCAGAAGAAAATAATTGCACTGCTTTTATGAACTAAATTTCTGTCATTCTATTTTTGTTCAAAAAATATGTAGAGGTGTTGGAATTTGTTCATTAACCAATATAAGTCTTTTCCTGTATATTTATTACAATTTAGGAAAAAAAGCATGAATTTTAATGGGATCTCCTAGTGCCATGAACTGTTTGCACTTTGTGGAGCATTTGCAGAGATTTAATTGGGTAGAGGAATTAACATAGAAATTTTTTTCATAAATGCTACACAATTTATCCCCTTGTGGTCACAAAATTTTCACTCAAGTTGAGTTCTAAACAGTGAAGGATTAAGCATGTACATATTTACTGTGTTGGATCAGGTTTATTTTGCAATGCATTATGGTTTATTTGCTTCATATATTGTGTTCTGTGTACCTATGTACCTGGTTTTAGAGAGAATAAGCAAAAAATAAACCAGTTTTATTTCCATGGAAAAATATTTGAATGGAACCCTAAAAAATAATTTAAAATGTTTTAAAAATGCCTTTAGTGAACTATGTAACAAGCTGTATAGCCAGGTTAGATGGAATATAATTCAAAGAAATAGAAAACATTTGCCCACTATTTTATAACTTTTATTATAAACACTGAGCAGAGTAGTTATAAAGTGTGTAGAATATATCAGTATTTCAAGCAGCTTTCCTTCCTGTCCAAACTAGGGTCATTAATTCATGCTCTAGAACCTCTGAATAAGAGAACAATAGAAATGGCACATGAAACATCTGGGAAATAAGAAACATCTAAGACTGTCAGCTGCAGCTGTATGAGAATTAATTAGTAGGGCTTCTTTTCCTCTTCTTTCACATTAGTATTCTGTGTGTTTCTCTGAGTTTGATTACTTAGCAATAAAAGATATGAAATTGTTTTACCTGGCTACATATCTTCACAGAAGCCTAGAAATTACAGATGGAAAGGACTTCAGTAGCCATCTAATCCTTATGCTTTCCCAGTGATGCTGGGGTATATCTTCCTTCTCCCTAATAAACATGGGCAACCTCCTACAGTGCTTCATGAACCTTGCTATGAGTTTTGTTTTTTTTTTTTTTTCTCATGTGGAACCTGAACTTTTTTGCTGGAACTTGAAATACATAGCAATTGGCTATCTAGCAGGGGGGGAACAAATAATTTATTCCCTCTCTTTTGACAGTAACCCATTTACACGTTTAAAGATTATAATCATTAAATGTGGAATGCTCTTACTCACAGGCTAATTTTCACAAATGAGTGAGAATAGTGGTGAGACCTATAGATTGTTTCTGAAATTAAAGGCTAGAGTAAGACCTTGTGGCACTTCACTATTATTCTTTCATCTTTTATTTATATTGCAAGTATGAATGAACATGATACAAAAAGATTATTTTTTTCTCCTCTTGCTTCAAACCAACTCAAATATTATGAATTAGAAAAATCTATTTTAAGTTACTGCGAAGTCTTTCTCAGATGAACTTTAGAAGACTCAGAGAGAGAAAAAAAGCATATTTTAAAAAATTGCACCATTCTACCATGTGGTACGAGCCTGTTTTTATTAAAAAAATCCATACGTTTAGAAGAAAAATAAAATCTCATTCAGTGGATGGAGGAGTGAGAGGAATTAACTGTCTATGATGTGCAGGAAGGGGGATAACTTATCATAGGAAAAGTAAATGCATTTTATGATACGTATTTTGGACACACCATACTTGAAACCTAATCTCTGCAATATTTGCCCAACCCGGTCTTCTGCAGTTGTTTTCTTATTGTCCATACAGCTAAGATTTTATTTGGTATTCTGATTTTAACATAGCTGTACTTACTTTTAAGTGTAGCAATTGTGATTATTTGGAACCCATGCTTTCTTTTTTATCTGCAAATCATTAGTTTGTCTGCTTTAAGATTATGAAATTATTCTTTCTCTCATTAATGTCAGTTTATCAAGAACCCTATCCTTTCATTTTTGTTAAGATCAGATGGAGATTTTATGGTGTTTACATTTGGTTAGTATAATGGCTTTACTTAACAAGGAAAAATAATACAGATAGTGGACTTTGTTATCAGAAAAAAAAGCCAGTGTTTTATCTTATTCTCACTTAGACCTCTCCCATTGCTAAGAAGAAATGGAGCAATTCCTACTACAACTGTAGTTCCTAACCCTCCACTATATTTCTCTCTTACAAGGTTACTTGTGTATAAGTTAGACATACATACACAAGCACATGTGCAAATAGGCATATATGTAATTTTTTTGTGGGTATGTATATATAGGTTATGGTGAAATAAGATCTCTTTTATATATAAAAAATAAAAAAAAAAATTAAAAAAAAAAAAAAAAAAAAAAAAAATAAATTTTTAAATACATAAGAATTAAAAAAAAAAAAAATTGTTATTTATCAAGCATATTTGCATTCAGTTTTTGTTTGCTGTCATTATAATATATTTGATTAATTCTTTTCAGTTTTTGCAAACGCATATTAAAAATGTAAGCCCTTGTCTGTTTAACAGCTCTNAAAAAAAGACCTGTCATTTCTGGATAAGTGCATGTCCTGATGGTGGTACTAATATATATTATTCACAAATACATATTTCTTTTTTAAAGTAGATAGATAGTACTGAATTATTCGGAAGGCTTTTCCAGTGCCTGGAGTGCTGCACTACTCAGAAATAGCTGATGTGATTCTGACTGCAGAGAAGGAAGGAAATAAAAGCCATTAAATTAATTATTTCTCATATGAAAATCAATATTTCTTGCATAAATATTGCAATTTTAAAGTTTAGCCTTATTATTTAGCCTCTTAACTGATCACATGTTTTCTGGCACATTGTTGGATACATTTTCTTTATGTTATGTGGGTTAAATACATATCTAAAATAGCTTGTTCAGATGCAGATGACTCTCATTCAGTTTGGAGCTAAATGAATAAGTGAACTGAACTCTGTGAGTAGAGTGGGAATATAGCCTACAGCACTTAAAATGAATGTAGCTGGCATTTGGAGGTTGAGAACTTAAGCAAAGAGAATGGAAGGAGGTTATTGGCGAATTTCAGGATCAAAGAGGATTGAGTTACAGAATCATTTCTTACAGCTCTTGTTAGATGGTTTCTTGAGTTGGTTTGTTTTTTTTTTTCCATCTGTGTGGAATTTGTCCTGGTACACGTATTTGAAAAATTAACCTGGCTTTGAAGCCATGAATACTAACAGGTGTGAACACAAACAGGGATGTTTACAAACAGATTAACTGAGCGATAGGCATTTGTAACAACATCTGTGACAGCTTTTGTTTCCTTCTATAGGTAATAGAATTTGATGATGGATCTGGATCAGTTCTCAGAATACAACCACTGCGCACGCCACGAGATGAAGCTATTTATGAATGTGTGGCTTCCAATAGTGTCGGTGAAATTAGTGTGTCCACAAGACTCACTGTTTTACGTGGTAAGTCCTTTGTAAACATAACTAATTCACTTTATAATACTGAAAGTGCAATGCTGTTTTAAAAGAGAGGTTTCTCTCCAGGAAAGTTAAATACATTTTCTTTTCAAATGGACATTATCATAGTTCTGATATTGTTAAATACAGGCTTTTTCATGTAATATTTGAGTACTGTGTTTCTGATTTTTTGATCAGAAAAGGTGAGTATGCAGTAATGTGAGTATGCGGAGTATAGCAGATGAGAATGAGGGAAAAAAGTCAGAAATAAGTGAAACAGAACTGACATGAAAAACCATTTATTGTATCAACTATTGATCAAACCCCAATGCCTTATGAATGCACTTGATTTACATTTTAGTGCTGCCTGGGTAGCTTAGCTTTGCGTGATCAGGATTTACACAGAAATTTGCCCAATCAGCAGCGACCTTCAAAAGTTGCATTAATGTTCTTTAGAGGAGGTTAAGCTCTTCTACAGGATTTCCTACACTCCTTCCCCCCTCAACCCCCTCACTCCGTTAACTCCCCCACCCCAGTATAACATATAGAAAAGGTGAAGGTTTCTTCCATTTCAAAGAGACATCACCTGAATTGTATTCTTACTTAGGCAAGAAGTTTTTGAAGACTATAAAGGAAAAAGTCCTTTTTTTTCAACTATCCTTCAGGGGTGAGGATATGAATGTACTGCCAAAGTGTACTGTCTAGATAGTAGTCGGAGGAGTAAATCCTAGGAGTCAAATGACTTGAATGTTTCACTTTGTCACCTGAAGATGAATGGAAAGTGGCTTTGGAGACACTTCATGAAAAATCACATTCTTCAGATACAGTTCTGGTTTTATAACTGGTGATTAGTCTTGTATTGTGGTAGTACATGGCGTTACTTGATTCTGTAGCATTGGCTGCTGGGTGCCTGTTTATAGGGATTGCAGATGATTAGACAGCTTTACTGAGTTCAGACAAAAATCTGCCAAATATATGATTTAAATAATTCTTTTGTTCCTTCTATTCCAACAAATGTAGGGTGACAAAGAGATTTCTTTTATTTTTCTCTGATGTTGGGTTTGTATTAAAAGAAACAAACAAAAAAAACCAAACCCACAAATTTTATTTTTTTTTTTTTAATACTTTCAGTAACTATTTTAATCAGTACAGGCAGCCCTGGTGTTACTGTTGCAGTGACCTAACAACAGTATGTACATATATAACAAATAAGGTACATATTTCTCTCTTAGATCTAGCCTGGTGTTAGCAAACCTCTGTAATATTTAAAGTTCTTATCTCCAATGCCATGATTGTTTCTTCTGTTATCTTTGAAAAAATTCTTAACAGCCTAGCCAGTGAAAATGGGAAAACTGATAGGTTCATGTTTTAACACCACTATGGACCTGTTCTTAACTCTCTAGGATAAGGCTTTCCCTTTATTAACTGATAGAAGTGCTTTTTTATGCACAGCTTCCACATTGGTGAAAATGAACATAAAATGATACTTTCACACTGTGTTAATTTTTTCTTTTTAATTATAGGGAGATGGGAAGAGGAAAGGGGGAGGAGGTGGGGGGAAGGCAAAAGCCAATGTGAAAACTCAGGAGAAAGTAGAACTTTTGTCTTTAGAGTGTCTTGAAATGTGTTCACAAGACTCTCTGGTCTTGAAATGTGTATGCATGCGTTCCGCAAGATACCGTTCCAAACCAACTTTCCAAACCAAAGTTCTCATTTTGGGGTTTGTAGAGAAGAAGCAACAGCCCTCATCTCTCTGCCAAGGGCCATAACAGTTGAAGAAGTTGAGTGTCAAAACTAACTGATTGTAAAATGTGATGCTTCTTTGCTTGACCTTTTGATCATTTAATCAATTTCATGTAAGGCATATCTGATTCTGCTCCTATATCTTACTCAAATAACTCAGTGCTACCTCAGACAACCTTAGGGTCATATCCTCTTTTAAAAAACATGCATAATGATATGCATATGAAAATGCCTGATGGACAAAAAATATATGTTATTAGCTATAAACATTTAAATTAGTTTATTTCACTTAAAAGTAATAGTCTAAGTAAAAATATGAAATATGAAATATTGTACATATTTCCAGCCATAATATGCATGGCTTTTACAACTGCTGGAATATACTTTGACCCCAGAAATAGATTTCTGGTTTTAAGCTAAAACTGGTAACATATGAGAACTCATGAAGTTACTGGGACTGCAAGGGTAACATCAGAGAAAGCAAGGTACATGCAGAGTAACAGAGCATTGTAAGGAAGTTTTGGCGGGGTTAAAATTTTTAAGTGCTGTAAGTACAATGTCTTGCTATAGACAAGGATAGTTCAATTCAAAGGGCATTAGCCTGGAAGATAAATAAGTGTATTTTAAGGTTCTGCTTTGTGAACTTACACAAATCTTCATCTTGTACAGTCTGCAGTAGTAGTCTTGTGGAAAACACTCCCATCTGGTTATGCCTCTGTGCCTCACATAGCTGCTGTAGAGATAAATACATACTACAGATATGAACAGATCTAATGATGAAATACAAAACAGAGTGGAGTGAGGCGGATCTGTGGGCCACTTAGGGTTTGCTCATCCATGGGGCATGTGTGTAACTGTGGATTGTGGGAGATGCACATAAGTTTCATAAGTTCTTCAAATCTTTCCATAATGGTGCTTAACTTGATATTTGTGCTTCTTGCAAGAGGGCACCCTGGAGAGGAAGGCGGACTTTATGTGCAATTCAGCCCACAAGTGTTGCCACACTAATGGACATTCAGGACATTCCCAGGAGTTGAAGTATCTACCTATATTAATATCAGTTTGTTTGTTTCACAAAGTCCAGTTTAACTGCTGCAATTCATATATGCAGCTCAAAAGAGCAGCATTTTTGCCAAAGTATCCATATTTTTAAAGCCAAACTTCTTGGTTTGGCAGTATGCGGTAGTTCAGGTATGACAGGTTTCACCCTTTTTTGTTTTTTTCTTACACTATGACCAATCTCTAGTACTTGAGTCTCTTAATAACTGTGAATATAAATGAAATCTTCAGTTTCTGCGTACGGAAACTTTACAGTGTGAGAAGGAAAAAAGGTAGAAAAGGCAGCTGTAAATGGTAACATTTCAAGGCCTTAGTGCAGACAAAGTATTGGGCTTTTCATTTTTATTTTTTTTTTTATTTTTTTTTTTTTTTTCCAAATTAATTAAAA
>NDXB01001005.1:0-28306 GCA_002631895.1 Agapornis roseicollis
ATAGAGTTTCCAGGAAATAAACCCAAACCACCCAGAAAACACACTGCTGCAGCCAATGGCAAAATCTTAGTAGTCTTCAACTTCATTACTGGTCAGTCTGCACTTGTGCTTAAGCTGCACTTTTCTTTTTGCTAAGTGTCCTCCCCCTGGCACCAATGTCAGGACAGAGCAGGCAGGCTACGGAAGAGGAGGAGGAGGCCACAGTCCATCTGCTCAATAAGCATCAGCAATGGACAATGTGCTGACTGCTGATGAGCCAGGGTGGTCTCTCTCCAATTCTTTCAGGTGCAACAATTTTGCTTCCAAGAGCAAAGCTGAACAGATTGCAAAGCACTGCTTCTGCAAAAAGGTCAAGCTTTCTGGCTCTTTTGAGCCCCTTGATAACATCTCTTTTACTAATGTGCAAAGCAAGCTACTCCAGTTACATCAGCACCACACCAAACACAAGATACGGTAAAATAGGCTATGCACTCATGCAAGACCAATTTTAAAATGCTAAGCTTCTAATAAGCCCTGACTCTGCACAAACCTTAACATTTGCTCAGTATCCCATCCATCAATAACCTGGCCAAATGTAAAACAAACTGCATATCACTGAGGAGTTGCTCTGTGATATGCAGAAGCATAAGAGGATGCTTCAGAGTGTAAATGCATTAATTGACTAATAGATATAAATAATCCAGAAGGTTTTAGTGATTTCCTATCATAGTTCTAAATGGACTTGCTCCCTTGTTGAAAGTAATCTTGCTCAAAATTGCAGAAGTGCTCCAGAAGAGGCAGACCATGTGGAGACTCCACAGCAGCAGCAGGCCAGGCACAGTGATGGGAGCCTCCTTGCACACTGGTGGTAGCTGAGATCGGATGCTCAGAGCTCACCTCTCCAGGCTCCTTGCCCTCTCTGCACAGGACCCGGGAAACAAGCTGCTGCAGCCCAGCTCTCCTTCGGCAGAGCAGGAAACCCCAAGGGGGGCAAAGTAAAACAGGAGAGACAAAGCCAAGCTCTAAGGGACTGCAAGGTCGTGCCGCCCTCTGGTGACCACCGGGACATTTTGACCTCCAACAGGAGAAGCGAGGGCCGTGGAGCAGGTTATCCCTGCTCCTGCTGCCACCAGCCCGAACTCAGGCTCCCCAAGCAGAGTGCCAGGCTGCTGTTGGGGAGTCTCGGCCGGTACACTACAAGAGCAAGGACACAATGTGAATTCCAGGACCGGTCAGGGATGGTTTTTAATTGCCATTCATTGATTAGGCCACCTTCCTACCAAGCCACTGCCACTCCTTTAGCCATGCCTTATGTTGTCTCCTTGTATTTGAAGCACACTGAGTCCCAGTAAGCACCACCTGGGCAGCTTCGTGTTGATGAAGTGGTTAAGGAAACCAGAGAGGGCTTGCCCACATAAACACCGATCTCAGGGTAAACCAGCACACCTGCTCATTTCTCATAGCAAAGCCTATGACCAGACAGGACTACAGGCAAAATCAAAACATGAGCAAACTGGGGCTTTGCCTCACCTTTGATGAGCTCTGGCATGTGCCCTGCTACGGGCAGGGGCCTGGGGAGGCTTTCCACTCCACATCGCCGCTGTTACCCACGCACAGCTTCCCTGGTAATGTAATTACCAGGGTATTGTAACAGGGAACGAGTAACAAGTGTGCAGAATCTTTCCGCACTTGGTCATATCTGTCATGGACCCGTAACAAGAAATTCAAGGCTGTTTATTACCTTTACAGAACTCAACAGTGCCGATCCCATATAGCAACGGCTCAGCGTACCCAGACCAAATCCCTGCTCCAGTCCTTGCGCCAAGAAAACATCAGCATGGCTGGCTAGAACATGCGAGCAGCACTGACATGTATCTGCAATAGCAGTCATGCTCTTCTATCAGAAAGGGGAAAAGTAATTTGTACCTCACCGTGGTGCTTCCACCAACATCTATCATCTCAGAGATGAAGACACACAAATCGAATGTCTAAAGCATTCCATCAGCAAAGGAGAATTCAGCTGTGAAAAAAACATCTTTTAATTTGCTCCAAACTCACAGGCTGTATAAACAGCCTTTCTCTGAGTGCTAGCAGGATTCCTATAGAGAGGTTCCATTGGCTGAGGGTACTGCCTCCCCTCCGTGCAGCCAGGCCTGGGGAGATCCCATGGACCAACACTCCTTTCCGCCACCACAACCTGCCACAAGTACAGCTCGCACAAGACCTTAGATGCACACACCAGATTGCCCGTATGCCTTTCAGTGTTTTAATTTATAAATTCTGAAGTTAAAACAAATTAATTTTCTTTTCACTGGTATTAAATAGATCAAAATTAAATTCAGATTCAAACACAGAGCTCATAAACAGTATTAAAGTAATATCTTAGTAGGAAAGAAAGCCTGGTTTATGCATCCAAAAATCTCCTTCCTCTACAGAAAAGTTAAAACACTTCATTAAAGGCAGGACATCTGCTTTTCCCCTTGCCATCTTTCCCTTGACTGGCTTCCAACAAGGAAGAAGAGACTCTTTCCCTTTTGAAAGCCTTTTTGCACCTTTCCAAAACAGATTAAAATACATGCTGCTGTTAGCAGGATTACTCACCTGCACACGTTCATGGTGTGCGCGCTACAGAGTGGGCTTAACAAGCTGAAGCACCACTCAACCAACAAGCACCTGCAGGGAACACCATTATTTTAAAGGACTACCATTGGCATTTATTCTAGGCAGTCTGCAAACATCAAATAAGCTCAAGGTATTTTGCTTGCCCAACCACGGAACTTTTCAGTTGTGCTCTCCTGTGCCCATGGGCAGCTTGCTTTGGGAAGTGCCTGTTTGCTGAGGGACAAGCCAGACCAGGAGAAGTGGTCATCGCTCTACAGAACATCAAGGGTTGGCAGAGGAACAAAGTCCAGTTCTGGCTTCTCAAGTCACTCAAGACCATTTATCTTCAACAAATCAGTCTGATGCTCATTTCCACTGGTGCTCTCTGCCTTCCCAATCAATTACACTCCACTTAAAAAGGGCTTTTTCAATAACCATCTTCAAAGTTGAAAGGCCAAATAGCTCTTTTTGTGAGGCTCTTCCAGCACCAACTGTAACATTGTGGTGGGGAAACACAAGATATATGACCTGCTTTTAAGCATACCAGCATCAAGCAGATCTCACATGACAAAAAGCTATGGCAAGGTGAATAAGCTACAGCACCCAAAATCCCTGGATGAGGACGTGAACATCTTCTACTCTCTGCTAGGGGAAATAATGATTAAAAACCCCCACTGCTGATAAGACACAGAAAATTTTATTCAACTGGAGACATGAAAACTCGTGAAAACAACCTGCATCCTGCGGGCTAAAACCTTAGGGCGAGCTACATCTCTAGTGATAAAGACCACTTAAAGGATTTTACAGCTTTAGATGATGGCTGCCACACTAAAGGATTGCCATGAATCAAAAAACAAAAACAAAAAACCCCCAAAACCAACCAAAAAAACCACCAGAAAACCCAAATAAACCCCAAAAACCATAAAAAATCCCACCTTCACCACCTGGCTGCTGTATTTCTGCCTGTTCTTTCAGATTAAAACCACCTCTCAACTAAAAATCTTCAAGCACCAGCTGAAATCTAGTCACTATCAAAATGATTTTCTTCTCTGCTGTGTAAGCCAAGCGCAGTGATAGAGAACAAACCATCACGAGGCTTGTACCCAAGTCATAAACTAAAATTCCAGCTTTTTCCTTTCTTGTTTATCTTAAAAATTGTTTCCCTTCTTTCCAAAAAGATACCGGATCAATTAAATATGACTCCGATTGCCTTTCAGACATACTATCCACTTCTGCCACGAGACACAGAGATGGAATTCCAAAGACTTCTCTAAAGCATGGTTGACTTCCTGTAGGAAAAATTTGACTCAAAGAATCCCACTGTAGCCATCAACAGCTTTAGATCTATTTCCCTTGAGTATTTAGTTTCAGCTTCGTAAAGCTAAACTACATTTAAATGTTTAACGGAAATTAAATGGAATTTAGTGGGTACCTAAAAGTTTAAATGAATGGAAAAGTGCACGTTTAAAAGAAAAATCACATTCCATACGGGTATCAATTTAATGGAACTTTAAAAATTCCCTGTTTCCATTGTAGCGCCAGGTCTGTGAAACTCTACAGCTCCTTCTGCAGCATCGCAGAACAGCCACGGAGGAAAGCCTAGGGATGATGCTGCCCTCAGGTTCACACACACTGGCTGGGAACAATCAGCAAAGCTGGTTCCCTGCCGAGAGCAGCTGATGTTTCCTTCCCTCTTCATATTCCCAGCAATGCAAAAGTGTACTTTTAATCTGCACATGTAGAAACTCCCATCCCAACTATTCAATACTTACAGTGTTCAGAACAGAAACTGCACTTTTATATATATAAATATAAATTAGGCATATTTACACCTCAGCAGGACCCACATACATCAATCTTGGGCCTATCTGAATTACTACAGGGAAAAAGAAACGCGATGCTCATTGTTAGGAAAAGTGACATTTTAACAGCAGCTTTTCCACCCCCCGATGTTTCAAAGATCTCCCCTTGGGCTGCTTACTGAAAATAATGGACAACATAAATAATTTCTATACAGTTTTCAAAAAGCTGTTCTCAATCCCTACACTGAAACATTAATAACACACTTGCACAGCAGTGCAGTTTGCCAGGTGAGGTACAGAAGTGTGCCTGCAGGGAACTGGAGAAGAAGAAAGCCTCCTGGCCCTTTTAGAAAGTGTTAAGCAAAACCAAGCAAACCAACCAACCTCAAATTATAGAAAAGCTCTCATCTCATTGTAAGTACAAAGAAACAATATGCAAATTTGTACACATTCATGATGAACTGCTGTCCATGTAAAGAACCCAAAGAAAAGTCACGTACAAGCAGTTGAGACCAGAATTCATCTTCTGCTTCACAGGAGCCACCAGTTTCATCATCATTTGCT
The DNA here is from genome assembly GCA_002631895.1 of Agapornis roseicollis. Lineage (NCBI taxonomy): Eukaryota > Metazoa > Chordata > Aves > Psittaciformes > Psittacidae > Agapornis > Agapornis roseicollis. The sequence continues at coordinate 4,947 of NDXB01001005.1, forward strand.
TTCCTTCCTCCTACCCATTTTAAAACCTTAGAACATGTAACTCCTGGTGTGGTGTGTTAGCACCCAAACATCTTCGGTATCAAAACCTCAATTTGCTTCACACAAGCCTTTAACATGTACTCTGTATACATATGCTTCGGTTGGTGCTCTGCAGACAAACTTCCCTGCAGAGTGATAACCAAGTCCCTGCTGCAAACCAGTTCTGACTGTTCTCCAGGATTTCTAACTCTCTAATCTATGGTCACACAAAAAGATTTGTAACTATCCAGTGTAAACACTCTCCCTCTCACGAGATACATGGATTAGTCAGCATAACTATGGTGTTGAAGGCATTTGGCTGAAACACTCTTGGTGTATGAAGGGATAAAACAAATAGACAATGCATGAATACGAGCAAAGGCAACCCCCTTTGCCCAGCTCCAACTGACTGCAAAAAGGATCCAACATTTTTTTGCTGAAATCTAATTTCAGATTGAAAGCTCAGTCCTACGGTGCCCCTTATATACATTTCACCACTCTAGAAGTGAATGGAAAAGGTGTCCAACACACTTTTTCCCTAGCCAACATGTAACGGCAATGAAGGTCTATTATTTCATAAGGCATATTCATCTTCAGTGAGAATCCAAGCACAAGCAAGAATTCTGCCAAGTCGCATGATCCTATGACTTCATCTTCATCTATCCAACATCTTGAAATGTCAGGATCTCCCGCTCTGTTCCTGGAGCGGAATAATCCCTGTCACAGTGGGCGTTTTTTAACACAACTGAAGAGCAGGGCTAAATAAAAAATCCCTTAGCAGCTGGACCTCTGTATCTTTCCAAAGGAGGGACATACAAACGACCAATTTTTGCAGTTCTCTGGCTTTATCCCATAACCTGCCTTTTTACAATATCTCTCTGTATATATATAAATTAGAAAGAGATAAAGCCAATGATTAACTGCAGCGTTCATGAAAAAACTCCAGTCCATGTTACACAGTCTCTTCTGATAGGAGATCACTGAGGTGTAAAGGTGAGAATCATCCAGCTGATAACAAAGTAGAAGAGGAAAATGGGATACACAACGAGACCTTTGCGGTTTGGAGGCTGACTGTCTGCCAGGAAAGCTGTAGATGCTGGTGAGAAAGAAAAACACTTGAAATGTAAGCAGCATAAAACTAAAAGCCCAAGATCCCTGCAGATGTTAACAACTTTGAATTAGGATCTGCATTACAATTATGTTGCAAGAGAAAAGAGTCATCCATTGCTCAACAGCAATGGTCTAGAAACCCAAATTAAAGCTTTCTTTATCATATAGAGAGACAAATGCAGATTAACACTCTACAAGAATCAGATTTAACAGATTAAGAGCAGGAAAAATAACGCAAATGCATCTGCATGAAATAAGCATTTTCCAGTAGTATTCATAATATAGATCACAGAATATAACACCCAGGAGTCTCACATGTGGTTTAACACTAAATTATCATCCCTCTGCCAAAGGCAATCTGCATATGACCATGAAAATCAACAGAAGCACAGCCAAAGGCTGAACCTCTGCCAGCACAAGAACTGGAAGAACTATTTCTGCAATGCTTCAGCAGCCTAAGTAACACTCTGAACTACAATATCTATTAGCTTTACCCAAAAGAATGCATGCAGATCTACCTCTTTAAGTGTCACACTACCCAGTATGGGTATAATGATACCCATCATTATAACACACAAAGGTACTCACCTAATGTCGACCAACCAAACATAGCCACTACTACAAGAAGACGAACAATGAAGCTGATGGTCCCAGACCCTGCCAGTAGCACCAGCCTGCACACCAGCATTGCTACCGTCAGGGGCATGATGCAGTAACCCAGAACACACAGGCTCTGAAAAAAGGATCTGGAAAGAGTAATAGAAATGGGGGAAAAAGGCAATCAAACCAATTGCAGAAGCTCCCTGTGTGGGAACATTTTAACTGCAGCTAAATACATCAGTACTCACATAGTTCCTCCAAGCAGCTTTGAGTTTAGTGTGATGACAACTGCACCAAACCAGATGATGACAAAGACCTCTGCAAACTGGGGCCCTCCATCATCTTTACTATCTGCTGATCCACCCTGAAGCATCCTGTTGTAGGTAACAGATATAAGGAGTCACTTGTAATCAGTAACTGATTTTTCATAGGCCTGGAGTACATAACATGAACTCAAAACATTAATCCTCAGTTAGGCTGCAGACCAATCATTTTTTATTTGTTTCCTTATTTTCAGTAAGATCCTCGATTTTGTATAGGAAAGAAAGATGACTGTGCCTCAGCTGAGGGCATTTCAGTCCACTTTTTTTTATTTGAGGACTGGGTAAGCATATAGGGAATAAAAATAGAGAACAAGCTAGAAGATGAAAACTGAAGTACCAAAAGTTTGGTACCCTTTCAAACCAGGCAGCGTAGTACATGATAAAACACAAAAGGCTTACAGAAACCTTGAAACAACTACTGGATATGAGCAACACAAAGCCTGGACAAGTGAGCACACACTGACTTGAATATTTAAATTACACNATTTTTAATTGAGGACTGGGTAAGCATATAGGGAATAAAAATAGAGAACAGGCTAGAAGATGAAAACTGAAGTACCAAAAGTTTGGTACCCTCTCAAACCAGGCAGCGTAGTACATGATAAAACACAAAAGGCTTACAGAAACCTTGAAACAGCTACTGGATATGAGCAACACAAAGCCTGGACAAGTGAGCACACACTGACTTGAATATTTAAATTACACCCTTTATGTCTGCTAAAGCTTTATCAACATTTTACTGCATGGCTTCAGTACCTGCGGTACAAAAGTGTGCCACAGTTAGCTGACAGATCTCTCCAGGACTTCCATCCCACCCCAGGCAGACCTGCACACATATGCTCCAGTGAAGTCATCATCACCCCCCATCTACAAACTACTACAACAGTCGCTCCTCTTGCAGCTCTGAGACAAAGGATTTGGCCTGCAGGTTACGGTCAAAGTCAGCCAAATGCATTAGAACCAAGAACAATGAGAACTGGAAGGGGTGCCTTTCAGTACAGGCATTCTTAAGACAGGGAATTAGGAAGAGTTCACCCTTAAATCCTAATGTTAAAGATGGGAGGTCCCTAACAGGTTTAAAGCACCACAAACATGCTTTATAAGAAAACCTAAACAGGCTGTGTTTGCAGAAGACTGGAGAAGGATCAGACAAACTTAATTTCACACATGTAATCAGAATTTTTAATTTCTCATTTCTCAAATGTGAAAGACTACAAAACCCCAAATCCACACACAATAAATACTTACAGTGCAAGTGAGACACAAAGCACCAAAGGGCCCCAAAGATCCCCTGTAGATAAAGGAAAAAACAAAGTTATAAGTATCATAGCATGACACTCCGTTTCATTTTCCTGGGAGCAATGAAACACCTTTTCCAACTCCCAGTGTGTCATTTTCCATATCACACTTCTTTATAATTTTCTTATTTAGCATGCTATATTCTACAAAATGATTTATACAAATAATATAGGAATCAATATGCCAGCTGCTAAAGAAAACTGCCTTGAATATCGTGGCACACTTTTAAGAGTCTTGGTAACACTCTGAGTTTTCACATTTGCTATTCGAAGTTCTACAACAACAGAAAACATGGAACAGACACTTCTGAATCCCTGTTCCACTAAACTCTTCCCATGCAGGCAAATCTTTGAAGATTCTGAATGCCATCTTATACATACAGTCTCTGAGGAGTGCACTACTCTTCTTTGGATACATGACATGGACAAATTTCTTCCCAACAGCCTTGAGATCTCTCATCTGAAACAAAGAAGTTCTTTAATTTATCCTTCCATAACAATTACAGTTCAAAACTAAAACCAGAAAGACAGAAGTAAAGGAGCACTGGTGGTAAATCTGAACAGCATCCCACCCAGAAATCACTGCAGCATCCTTCGCAACAAGCACTGCCTACTTTTTTCTATATTCCTTAACAACCACAATATTTTATACATTTAATAATACCCAATTAAGAACAATAGTTAGTTTACTCCTCTAGGAAAAGAAAATTATGAAAAACCCTATTAGTTAGGAGAGTTTTCTGCCAAGGTCCATCTGTCGCCTTTGCACATTTTGAGATCACAGAGAAACTTTGGGGCTGCAATTCAGGTATTTTTTGAGCAGCAAGAATTTGTTTTACATGGCTAGTGCCAAAAAAATAAAATCCCCAAACTTACAATGAAGTTGAGCTATGCAAAAATACAGGTTTTGCATAACAGCTGGCCAAAGATACCAGCAAAACATGTGCTTCGCATTAGGCAGAAGCACAGACTCACAATTGTATCCTTAACGGGCTCATCCAATGTGGAGTAGTCTTCGTCAGGAGAGCGAGATCCAACAGGAACAGTAATCTCCCCTTCCACTGGGATATCTCCGGATATTGACACATCTGCAAGACCTGCAAACTGAATAGGTTTTAAAACCTTTAGAAAGAAATAAATACAAACCAGTTCACATTCACTTCTAATGTTTTTCAGCTGAGTTTGGGGCGAAAGCTCAGAATTCACAGATACAACACTTAATCACACAGTCACAACAGTAGGGCTCAGCTGCTGTCTGCCTGATTTAAGCACTTTGCAGTAGAATAAGCAAAGCATTTCTTCAGTAACTCCCGGTAACCTGCACTTTATCTTATTTAGGCAGAAGCAACTAACGGAAGTAAAAAGCCTCTCCGTGTTGATTTAATGCCCGACAGCCGTACAGCTACACGGATGCACCCGAGCACACTGCCTTTCAAGGGCTCCAAGGAGAAACAACGCACAGCACAGCCACCGACCGCCCAAGCACGGCGTCAAGGCTGCCAATCGCACTGTCAACAGAACTGATCTCCTCCAACCAAGCGTAAGCTTAAAGCGCTCGCCCGGCGATGGACGCAAACAGAACAGCCCGACCAGTCCTACGGTAAACGCTGCGGCAGACCAGGCGGCCGGTACTCGGCACGGAGGAGCCCCTCGGCTCCAACCCCCGTCCCTGTCCTCCAGTGACGCGGCGGCCTGCCACTGCCTCAACGCCCCAGGCCCACCCGGAGTCCGGGGCGCCCGGAACCGCCCCGGCGCCACTGAGCTTTCCCCCGCCCGGCCCTGCCGCACGCCCGGCCCCGCAGCCAAGAGCCACGGCCCCCCCTGCGGCCCGCCGGGACGGACCGTGCGCTCCCTCCCGCTCCCGCGACCCCGCTCACCAACGGGCCCCCGGCACCGCTGCCCTCCGCTGCCGCCATCTTGGCTGCACAGGCGACGTGGAGCCCGTACTACGTCATAAAGGCGCGCCTCGTAGGGGCGCCGCGTTATGTACGGCCAGCGCGTCCATGGCAACGCGGGCGGCGCCGCCTCCCTCCCGGTGGGGCGGCCTGGGCGGGGGGAGGCGCCGTGACCACGCCCGCCCGGCCCGGCCCGGCCCGCAGCGCCGCGGTGCCGGCGGCGGGAGGAGCGGCCGCCGCGGAGCCATGGGGCACCCGCCGCTGGAGTTCAGCGACTGCTACCTGGATAGCCCCGACTTCCGAGAGCGGCTCAAGTGCTACGAGCAGGAGCTGGAGCGGACCAACAAGTTCATCAAGGAGGTGATCAAGGACGGCAACGCGCTCATCGCCGCCATACGGGGTGAGCGGAGCGGCGGCGGGCGGCGGCAGGCTGCAGCCCAAGGGGAGCCCGAAGGGGCCGTGGGCCGTGTCCTGCCATTCGCCGCCGGTGCTGGCGATGTGCCGTTTGGTACGGCGGTGCCGGAGGTGGTCCGGGCACGGGGTCGCTCCGGGGCTACAGCGGGAGCAGGGGAGCAGGCAGCGGCTCTCGCTTTGGCCGAGCGGGATTTCTCCTTCTCGAGCATCCCCCTGCAGATGTGTTCCTGCAGCCCGCTTTCGGCTTGCTCCCACCCCACCCAGGCTCATGGCCCCGTACCGCGGCGCTTGGCGGCTGCTTTCGTCGCTAGCATCGTTTTGGGATGGGCTGGCAGGCCATGGGCAGCGATCTCTGCCTCCTGCCGTGCTCGGACATCTGTCCACAGCTGGCCCTGTTCGGCGGCAGGTCGGCCTCCATCCTTTATCCTTTATCGTCCGTTGTCCCGGTAAGCTCGGCCGGCACTGCCGACGTTGCAGGGCTCCGGCTGTTGAGCCGGCTGAGCTCTCCCAAGCGTCGCCTTTGTTTCATCTCGTCTTTGGGGAAGGTGCTTGGTTATTTTGCTTCGCTAAAGAACGGGTGGAGTTTGGCCGGGCAGAACGGTCACCTCATCACCTGCTCCCTAGGATGGCCTGCAGCAGAATGAGAGGGCTCTGTCCAGAAGCAGTCTTTAGTCCTGCATTTGTTGTGGGTGTTTTATTCTTTTTCATAATAATGCTGGGATTTTTTTCCACTTAAATGTCAGTTTAGTGTTGGCTGTGAGGGAGTTACTTTTCGAAAGGACTGACTGAAAATCATCCAGTCCCTGGACCAGGTTGTGTCACCTGAAACCAGGAAGTCCAACGTGTGTAACGCTTTACTGACCTGCTTGTCTGTTTAGAATTTGATTTACCTCCAAGAGCTTCAGCTACGATTTCCCTGTGTTGTCTCTCACATCTTCTCTGGTTTTATAAATGTGCATTAAAATATGGCCAGAAGTGTAGGAGAGTGCAGCAGCTACAAGCACTGAGCTTGCATCAGGCCAAGTGAAGACAAATACAAAGCCAGCGGGGCAGACTCTGATCATACCCTGTTTTTCTTGCCAGCTGGTGGGTTTTCAGTTGGTATTAATAGGTTTAGCTGCTGCCCTTTTGTTAAGAATAATTCAGAGCTTCCTTGTTATCAAGGCCATGGCGGGGATAGCCTGTGTTTGCTTGTCTGGAAAATACTGAAGACAAAAGCTAATGGGACTGAACCAGCAGACATCACAGGGCTGCAAGAGCCTAAAAAATACCAACCCCAAATCTCTGCTTAGTTCAGGGGAAAAAAAAAAAATAAAGGGATTTTAGCAAGCCTGCTTGTTCATGTAAATGCTTTGGGTTTTCTTCATCACTTTGGTCTAAGCCATTTCCCTTTTTAGTCTTTGTAAACCCTAATGCTGTGCTTGGAGTAGGGATGTGAGGGGATTTTGCTGGGTCAGCAGGCCCATACCAGTGAGACTGGCCAAGGAGGAAGGGAAGAACTAGAAGGAAACGGAATACACTCACAGCAGAGATAACCCCCTAGAGCTGAAGAAACCCCACGTTTCTTGCCTGATATGCTGTGGGGTGTTTTGTGCTGTTATCTTTTTTTAGGAGTGCGTCTGAACCAGCATGGCTGGGAAGGGTGTTGCAGCTGATACCCGCCTGGGCTTCCATCAGCTCCTGGCATTCACCCCCTCCCATTTAGTTTACAGATAACTTTAAAGAAATTTTAGGCTCTCCTCTCAGAATCCTGTCTGTATGGAACTGTGGACATGAACTTGGGGCTACTCATAGTCCCTTGCCTAAAGACCTTGGGCTGGTGGCTGGTAAATCCTGCTTCTCGTTGGTTTCGTTTCTGCCACTTGACAGCACAGTGGATGTGTCCCTTGGCTGCTGTGACACACAGCTGCTGTTAGTCTCACCAGGAGAGAGATCTCTTGAAGGACAGAGGTTTAAGTATGGTGATTGTTCTGACCGGACCTGTCTCTTACCTGTCCAGAGGTGCTGTTCTCCACCCTACCCCTTTAGTGGGTGAGGCACCCTCCTAGGTAAACCTTTGCCCAAACTGTCCCAAAGCATTGACTCACTGCACCGAGTCCAGCCCTCTGATGCCTTTACAGAAGTATCTATTTTCTATGTGTTTGCCTATTAATGAATGAGCACAGTCCAATGTAAAATTGAAAGCAAATCAATCCCTGTTTTGCTGAGGCTTGTCGGAACGTCAAGCACCTGCTGTCTCCAGCTGGCGGGCTCCTCAGCCTGACAGGGTGATGGGAACAAAAGACTCGCATGCAGCATGGACTGTCTGGATACAGCACATGCAGCCAAGTGAATTATGCGAGCGCAGCAATCCTCATGCAGGCTACTAGGAAAAGGAGTGGAGTTCCCCACTGCGGGAATATAGGGTCTGCTGGGCTTTATGTGATCTGCTGTAAAAACAGGCCACAGATGCTTGAAAGCCTGAGACTGCTCAAAGTTGTCTTTTGTTTTCCATTTGCCCAGTAATAGGGGAAAAAAGTGAGTGTGACTTTATGTGGAGTGCACAGGACCTGCAGTTCACATGCTGGGTGATTTTGGGATGTCTGTGGTATAAGGAGCACATACGTTGTTCTTTTCTTGGTTGGTGGCAGTGCTCTTGCTGAAAGTGTCTGGCCAATTTAGGTTGTCTCAACCTATCAGCTGCATAGTAAAATATTAGGAGTGTTCCAGTGGAGTCTTTAGAGGCTAAAACCAGACAACCCCTCCCCACACACACACTTGAGGTCACTTTATTGTGTCAGCAGCACAATCTAGGCATCCTACCTCTAGTGAGTGCTATTTCTGTGACTTCTGTTGGAGATTTTTGGGTATCTTTTGGTGCTTTTTGAGCTCTTTTACTGCTAGATTAATCCACCACAATCGTATTTGTAGCAAATTAATACATGAACTTGAGTGCAGTTTTTTTAAATGAGTCATTCAAATGACATGGGATTATAAATGCAGAATACTAAATGCGTCCAGTGGTGTGTGCCTGGCTGGTAGGTGTGCTGTTTTAATGGAATGGATTGCTTGTTTTACAAGTGCACATACTCTCTTCCATTTCTCAGCTTCAAACCCACTCACTCCATCCTATGCATGGAGATGGTGAGTGGTGAATCACTGCAAGTGTGACTTGGCTGTGATGGGCTGCGGGAGCTGTTTTAAGGCAGCCACGTCTTTACTCCAGACTTATTCGCAGTGTTTATACCCAGCAGTCTTGTGGTTTGCTGCCAGCCAGACCCTTCCTCAGAGGAGAATTCCTGTTGATCTGGATGAAGTGTTGTTCAATCCTTTTCCCTAAGTGATTCCCACGTGTGGCGTTGTTTGTGTGCATGTGCATCGCGCTTTCTCTTGGAGAATAGTGAAGGCTTGGGGAGGACCCTGCTCATGGGTGCCCATTGCTGTCCTGGAGAGGAGGAGAGGAGAGTCCCTGCTTCCCACAGGAGGTGTCATGAGGTGGAAATCTGCCAGGGATTGTCTCTACCTGGGAGTCCACTTGTCAACACAGCTCGGGAGCATTGCTTCTGCTAGCTGCTGAGCTGAAATTGCCACTCATGAGCACCCAGATGGGGACAAAAGGGCAGCAGGGACCCACAGCAAGGGCAATGTGGGCCTTGGTCAAGAAATTCATCCACTTCCGAGCTGCTGCTCCTCTGCTGACTTCAGCTTCCCTTCACGTTTCTAATGAGAAGCTGAACAAGCCTTCCCCATCCCCGGTTGAGACTGGAGGCCGTGGTGAGTGCTTTCCCAGGCAGCAGGGCTTCCCCACCCCTTGCTCCTCTGCCGGGAGAAGCATGAGGGGGTACTCTGCCCGGTGCCAGGTTCAGGGGCCAGCACTGGAGGAGGAAGGGGGACTTCAGCTTCCCTTATTCTCCTGCGTGCCTCAATTTCTCCTTCTGCAGAGCAGGTAGTGCTTCGGGGCTTTGTCTGCAGCAGGGAGCTGTTACCTGAATGAGGAATAAACTTGGGTGCTTTAAACTGCTCTTGACCTTTCAGGGATTAAGAGAAACTGGTTCCACCTCGCCCACATGACTCTAACATGTTACCAGCTGAAATACATAAAATACTGTGTGTAAAGCCCCCCGGAGTGCCATGCAGCTCCCCATGTCCTGATGTGGGTCCTCACACAACTGCAGTCACAGAGTTGCTGCCTTTAAGTGTGGGGCTTTTTTCTCTTGCTGACTGACAGTTGACTGTCAGCTGATGTATAGTCAACTGTCTATGACAGATGACTATACGTGGGACACTGTAATATGACAAAGGATAAGGTTGTGCCAAATGAGGGATTGTGCTGACTTAAAGCAGAGAAGAATATTGTTCACTTGTAGTAATCTTGGGTGTGAAAGTCAATGATAACAAACAAGTTACTTTGAGTCAGAATTGTGAGTTATTTTTACTGTAAAGTTGGCTGCATGCCTTCATTTTCATGCCAGGACTATGCAGCTCTGGCAGGGCCAAGTGATGATGCTGATCCCATACGTTGGTCACATGAGGTGTTGAAGCCCACCACGGCCTAGCCTTAGCTGGGGAGGGAGAGGGGCTGGCAGGTTAGCCTTGCTCCCTGGGGCTGGGCTGCCTGGCTGGTGTCTTCGCTTGTTCCTCAGTGCTGTTCTGGGGCTGCTTCCCTTGCTCCTGAGAGCCAAGCTCAGAACTGGTGGCAACTGCAAGGTCTGCCTTGCTTGGAGCATACCTGGCTACCGCCCATTCCCTCGGCCCGGCATGGGGACAGCTTGTTTTTGTCCCAGAGCTCATGAGCCCGTTCCATGGTGGTCAGCACCCGCCTGGCTGCTCGAAGCTGCAAGCTGGGATGTCAGAAGTAAATGACTGGGTAGCATCACAGTTGTAGGAATGACTTCTTTACAGCATTTTCTTTCTGTGGCTCAATACGTCGGGTTTGGGTTTGGTTTTTTGTTGTCAGTCTCTCCTGCTCACTGTGCTCTGCTGTGTATGTGGTAATGCAAGCCCATCTCTTTCCCCCAGTCTTTGATCTTCTCTCGCAATTATGTGTCAAATGAAGTTTGAGAAATGGCAGGTTGAGGCTCTTTTTATTAACGTACGAGTGCTGCAATGGTGTAAACTCTCCTTTGAAGCTCAAAGAGCTTTGAGTTCTCATGCAGTGTTGCAAGTGTGGTTTTGAACTTGATTTCTGTACTCTGTAAAGCTTTGCAGGTTCCCTCTGACTTTGCATGTCAGTTAACCAGCCTCCCCAGGCAGTGCAAGTGTTTTATCCTGGAACACGTAGAGGCATGTATGCCTGCAAAGCACACAGCAGTCTTGAGTGAAAGGAGCTTTTCTCCAGGAGCAGGGTTGAATGAGGGATCCAGGTAAGGTCCTGCTGTTATCCTCCCTGCAGGTCCAGCATTGCAGTCCTCAGCGTGGCAGACCTGCTCTCAACAACTTTCTGTGCTGTTGGAGGTGGCGCTTGAGGTTTGAATGCTTCAGAGTGTAGAAACCAAGGGTGACAACAGAATGCAGTAGTTTAATGAGATTAGAGCAGCCCTGCCGTGGCCTGCCTTCCCTTTTCCTACAGAAACCCCATGTGCTGGTCACGTGAACTCTGCAGATACAAAAGCTTGAATCTGCTACTACAGTGTGTTACAGCCAGATAGTGGGGTATTTTCTATGTCAGAACAAACCTAAAGCTCCTCTGGAAAAGGGGGAAGAAAAATAAGTCTGTCCCGCATGTGCCCTTCTGCTGGCACAGGAAAGGCTGCAGCTCTCCAGGCAAACATTAGTTCTGCACTTCAACAGAGCTTGGCATTAAGGCACCTGCATTAAAAATATCCTGTCTCACAAAGACAGCTTAGTTGTGAGCCAGCACATGGCACATTAATGAAGATGTGCATAGAAATCGTCTGTGTGGATGCACAGAGGCCTTCTGTCTCATGGAAAGTCACCTATTAAACCACCCAGGATAACCAGGGGAATCTAGGGTCCAAACAAGACTTGTGTAAGCATTTCCTCGGGTGCCACTGGCCAGGTGAGTGTGAAGAGGCTGTTTGTGTGCCTGGGCCAGCTGCTGCTGAAACAGACCTGACTTCTTAAAAACTGCTCTGTCCTTTTCCTTCTCCTCTGGCTGTATCCTTGCACTCTCCTGATGCTGCACCCCAGCAACAGTAAATGTCTGAGCCTTGACTTGAATGGATGCAGGATCAGACCCTGTGTGAGCAGGCACAGCAGTCAGAACAAAGAAGCATCCCTGGTGAGGTGTAATCAGCTGAACAAGGCCTCAGTGGTCTCATTAGCTTGGCCGTCCTGCTGTCCATGCACTTGGAGATGGTGTTAATCATGGCACCAGCTCAGGGTTCTCAGAGCTGCAGATAGAGCAAGCGACTGAACACTCCTGCCCGGAGCATGGCCAAGTTCAGTCAGGTGCCAGCCCCACTGCCTTGTCAGTCACCTTCCAAACGAAGGATGCTGGGGAAGGAAACATGAACACAGATCTGTGGGCTGTCCCCTGGTGCTTTCCCACTGAAGGGTCACTGAAGTCTTTCATTTCACTGAGGACTTGGTTTTCCACCCATGATGGTGGTGCTTGGAGGCGCTGCCTCAGGCTGGCTCTCCAGAAGGGGATGGCTTACTGCTGTGGGACACCTTCCCCCTCTCTCCTGGAGCACATTATACTATAGCAGCTAGTGTTAAGCTGTTTCTGGACTTCAGCAGGGGAAAAATGACTTGCTGGAAAATACATCACTCCCCTTTAGCAATAATGTATTCTCCTTGTACTTGTCTGCTCCTTCCTGGTCCTTGATGGGGGTTTCATCCAGTAAGGGCTTCAGTTACTGCTGATAACTTAAAATTTTCTCCTAAATTCTCAGCTCTAGTTGTCTGAGGAGACATCAGACCTATATCCAGCTTAAAAACAATCAACTGCTTTAGGATGATGTTGTATGGATCGAGACACCTCCTAAACCAAAACCAGTTACAGTCAGTAAGGTAAAGACATTAGGGACATGCTAATTTAGCCAGGAACCAGAATCCTCTGCAAAAGAGAAGCATGCAGTAATAGAATGAAAATGTCTTCTTGAGGATTTGGAGACCTATGTGCTCCTGAGTATCACTGTTGCATAGCATTGTGGGCTGTGTTTTGCACCATCTCATGGCAAAGGCAATAGTGGGAACATCTGGAAGCTGTTCACAACAGATCCCCTGGGAGACCTTGAGGAGATAAACTGTATGTGTGCCTCTGTATGTGGGAGAAACCATGGTGTTTTGCAGTACTGGTAACACACATTACCATACCATTTACAGAACTGATACTGGAAGTACTCTAGCATCATTGACCTAATAGGATGTGGCATAATGATATCTGCTAAATGGGATTCCTTCCATTGAAAATATGGCATAGCCTTTTTTCCCCTGTATGGGCCTGTGTCTCTGTGTGGGAATTAAATTCCCTGTCCACTGCAGCAGCTCCAGAGTGATGCTCACCTTTCAAATCTGTTTCTGTGTATGTAAACACAGTGAACTTCAGCTCACGTGTTGCCAGCACCGCTCTCTCTGGCCAGCATTCCCCCATCTGCGGATGTTCTCAGGACAGGTAGGAAGAGGGAGGCCTCTCTGCAGCCATCAGAGGATGAAGCAGCTCATTTTCCTGGGCTGTAGGACCGGTACACAGAATCTAGAGCCCCAAGCTGGTACAAATCTAAACCAGACATGCTTTATCCAGAACCTAAAAAACAACAGCTAAAAGAAAACCTAAACAGAACAAAAAAGCTTCCAAAAAGCCAAGCTTGCTCACAGCCCAACCCATATGTGCAGATGCAGGCAGAAAACCCAAGGAGAATGCACAGTATCTGCCTCCTCTGGTTGTGAAGGATATCTTAACCCTTGTTTCAGATTTCGGTGATGTGTGTGTGTGTTAGGTTTTGCTGCAGGCTGGAGCAATTCTCTCACACTCTGTGTCAGCGCCCTGATGCACTTCCCAAGTACTCAGCTGCATGCAGTGGCACAACGGGCCATAGCAAGAGGTTGTTTTCATGTGTGTAAGTATATTTTTTAATCTGCCAGGCATGAGACATGCAGAGAGCTTTTCATCCATCTTCTCCTGCCTTTCCTGGCTCCTTCCCTGGGAGGATGTGGGTGTTATCCATGTTTTGTAATGTGTCTGACAGCCCAAGGGCTCACAGCAGTGTGGCTGCTGACCAAAGTTTCCTCTTGAGTCACCAAGTGAAGACTCAGCTTTTCTGGCTTTTTTCTTGAGAAATTGTTTGAATATTTTATCTATTAATTCTGTTGGTAGCGCATTGGTAACTACAGATGTGGCATTCCACGTTCAACCACAAGCTTTTCATGGGTGCCTTTTGCCTTGCTGTGTTTAGCCCACCATTGTGGAGCAGGGCCGTGACATGCAGCCAGAAACCTCCCCGTGACACAACTCTCACCATGCTGCTCCTCAGCCATCTGCTATGTTGTACCTGCCTGGAGAACATGGCTCCGTGGCCAATCTCTGGCTGCCTGGCCATGGATCGAGTCTTCAAGGAACAGCTGAAGTGCCAAGGTGTCCTGTTCCTGGAGGGGAAAGGGGCAAGAACATGCTATTGATGCTCTGTGCTACAGGAGCAGCTGGTACCTGCACTGCCAGGAGCGCTGCCATCAACACTGGCTATCATAAGTACAAAATTCTTGTGCAATTTGAAGACCTGTCAGGTTTGTAGGAAAAAAGGACAAACTTCTTTCCTGAGAAGAAGCAGGGCTGGTTTACAGGTGCTCAACATGCCAAAAACAAAATCTTTTTTGGAANACAAGAACATGCTGTTGATGCTCTGTGCTACAGGAGCAGCTGGTACCTGCACTGCGAGGAGCGCTGCCATCAACACTGGCTATCATAAGTACAAAGTTCTTGTGCAATTTGAAGACCTGTCAGGTTTGTAGGAAAAAAGGACAAACTTCTTTCCCTGAGAAGAAGCAGGGCTGGTTTACAGGTGCTCAACATGCCAAAAACAAAATCTTTTTTGGAAGTGCTGGTGAAATTCAGCAGGAGGCAGTGACTTTTCTTACTAAGTATTAAATGAACGTTTCAAATGTGTAAGCCTTGTATTTGAGTTTCTGACACACATGAAGGAAAAAGCTTTTGGAAGCTTCTCAGTTTTGTTTTGGTGATGGTGGAGTTTACCACATTGTTTCTTGTTTTGCCTTGCAGACTCCATGCTGAGCTTCAATCCCCAGATCATGCTGGCGTTTCCTTTCTGGGCCTCATTCCAACCCTGCCTTTGTGGCTGGTGTTCTTTTTTGTCACCTAGTACTCCATGCAGGTGAATGTGCAGTCACATGTTCAAATGATGATAAGAGCAGCTGAATAGCCTGAGATAAAGTTTATAAATATAAATAAAGCCCAGAATTCAGGATGCTGTCTGCAGTCTGTTCTTTTATCCTGTTCCTTTGGCTGAGACTGCTTATGAAGTGCTGAGGTGAGGTATTTTTAAAACAAGAGTAATTTGATTAATCTTTACCAAACCTTTTAGCTGTGAAAATGGAGACAGAGACATGACTTGTTCCTGTGCCTGAACTGGGGACCTGCAAGGCATCAGGGGACCCTCTGTAGTGGATGCAGAGAGCTAGACCCCTGAGCCCTCATGGGGTGGGTACCTTGCAGAGGTGCCCAAGAGGTGCAGTAGCTCTTGGCAAACCCTACCTAACAGTGCTCCACAGGATGCTGGTTGGATTTGAGGTGCCTGGGAGGCTCCCGGTGGATGCGCCATTGTCCATGCTGGCAGTGGCTCCCAGCCCTGGAACAGGAGGGATACATATTCCTCCCCATGCTGAACTGCTTCAGATCGCTTGTAAGCTGCTCACAAGTCTTCCCCCTGCACCGTGTGTGACTCATCTGGCCTCCTGCCTCCTTCTCTGCGCCCTTATCGAAGGAAACTCTGAAATCATCGCGTGCTGGGGGAGCGAGCTGCTGGCTCCGCTCACTCCCTAAAGCCGCCTGCAAAAGCGGTTGCTTTTCGCTCACCATGGGAAGGGTGGCTGCTGGAAAGCTGAAATGAGATGCATCTGACAGCTCTGCAGATCATAAGATATCTCTGTGGAGATTGCTAATGCTCTGCCCCGGATAAGAGTCTGTTGTTTTCGTGTTTGTTTTGCCTGTGTTCGTACTGCTTGTACAGCAGGGAGCCGCGGCTCTTGGAGCACACCCTCTCCTGCCGCTTACGCCAAAGCAGCCGGGCCAAAATCTTGCTTGGCTGCTTACAAAGCCGGGGAGCTCCGGGCGGCCTGAAGCACCGCAAGGATTTGTGCAGCTCTGCCCTGTCTTTACCAACCAGCTGCTTTGCCCCAGGAGGTGAGCTGCTCTACCCCTCCTCAACAGCTTGCTCCTCCTCAGGGAGGAGAAAATGCATCTGCTGTGCGTGGCTCATCTTAGTGGTTGTTTTATTTCGCAGAGAGTCTGTCCTTTATTCAACATCCTTGAGTTCTGTCCCCAGGATTGGGGAAGGCTGGTAGAAAGCATGGCTGGCCTCCATGGGAAAGAGGTATAGAATTGGTGCAGCAGACAGAGCCTCACCCTGCTTCCATCTGGCCACCTGCTTGAATTACAGTCCTGGTCCTGGCAGTGATGCTCAGTTACCACAGCCATGGCTCACCAGGCACTGACATCCCTGTATCCATTGCCATCGTCGGAGTGCTTAGGCCACAATATGTGTCACCCCTGTCCTAGAGCCGTGCTGAGCACAGTGCTCACAGGCACCTTTGGGTTCGGTGGTCAGCTGGGCTTCATGAAATGTGTTTTCCTCTGCATCACCTTAACTCAACTGGAGTACAAAAAATATCAGTTTCCTAAATGGTCAGGCTCTGCTGGGAGCTGAATCACAAATGAAGGAGTTCCTGTTGTGGAGTTTGGGGTGAAGCAGTATATGAGATGGGCTGGCTGCAGCTGTGCTGCCGGCAGAGGGGTGCTTGGCAGCCCTTTTGGGGGGGTGGTGGTGGCTCTTCTTCAAGACAACTCGCCTGTAAACCTGGAGTTTAATTAAGGGAGAATACTTGGTCAGTGGGAGGGGGAGAGGGGAGATCGTGATGGAAGAGCAGGGGCTGTCATGAGGGGAGTGATGGGACAGTTGTTAAGGGAAATAGTGAGGTGAGAGCAGGGGCAGCAATGGGCTGTGAGGGGTGGCCATGAAGGGAGATCTTGAGGGGAGATGAGGGGTGGCCATGAAGGGTAGGGGCAGCAACTATATAGTGTGGGGCCACTATGAGGTAGCTGATTAGGGGTGGCTGTGACTGGAGATCATGAGGGGAGATCACTTTGCCCTTAGTGACATGGCTTAGTGGTGGGCTCGATGATCTTAAAGTTCTTTTCCAACCTGGTGTGTTCTAGGATTCCATGATTTCCCCTCTGACATAGTGGATGGATGTCAGGACATACACGATTGAGAGAAATTATACTTGTACTATTTCTTAAAGTGCATTTGAACACTTCTGTGATTTCTAAGGCCGCTAATCTGGTTTTAGCTTCCATCTCAGGCAGCCACATGTTCTGGGCTCCCTGCCTCTTGTCTTTTTCCAGTTTTGCTGAAGGAACTCCTCCAGCTTTGCAGGGCTGCAAAGTCAGTTTGAAAGCCCAGAAAAATGCCAGAGATGAAGAACTGTCCTTTGAAGAGTTCAGGCATGCAAAGTGTAGTTTTACCTGTTGCTCATCATGAAGAGCATTAGGTGAAGCACTGATGCCAGTGGTAGTTTCGACATGGTGCTGTTCATCGTGAGAGTGCAGGTATCCCTGTGTGGGCTGTCCCTGCTGGGCATGAGGCTGTGCCAAGGATCCTGTCCTTTATGGGAGCTTCAGATCATGGTTGTCCTGGCATTTCACAAGCAAAAACCCTAAAAAAATGAATCTCTATGCTGTCTTTTATAAAATCATTAAAAACATGGCCTCAAGTGCCACTCTCCAGGAAATCAGTACAAGCCAGTACAAGTCACTGGGAGAATGATATGTCCTTGTCTTTGCTTTAAAACATGGCTTTGTTACGTGCTTGTCTTCTTTGTCAGTGGTATCTGTCACTATGAAGGTCCAGGGAAGAAAAGTTATGCTGGATAATGAGCGTTCAGTCAATGAGAGGTGGGGAGAGAGTGCATCGATCTCCCCAAGAGCTGTAACCTGCCTCACTCCCAGACCAATGCACCCCAAGTGTTGTTCTCCTTTCAGCCTGGCTTGCTTTTTGGTTTGTTGCTTTTCTGAGCTGATATGTTGCCCAACTTCTGAGTTGTTGGTGAGAAGACCTGCGGTCTCCTTCTGTTCATGGCAGCCAGAAAAGCCTCTCTGTGCATTCAACTTCCTTGATCTTCAATCCAGTGTAATAAGGCTTGCCAGCTTTGCTCAAGAATGACAGGACAGTATATATAGCAGGTTTCCATCAGTGAACAAGGGAGATAAGACAAGTGTAAGGAATGTATCATAAATGTGAAGAATTGCTGTGTTGGTCTTTTATGTATGTATGTATCTTAATTAATTAAATAAGCCTGTGGAGCAAGTTTGTGCACTTACCAGGAGGTTGCTCAAGCAAGGAGAATTTATGAGAAGAAAAAATCAGGTTTAGGACAGCAGGAAAAGTGGAAGGGTGATGTGCAAGTTAAGGTAATGGCACAGAGGGCAAATACCCAGCTTGCAAAGCAAAAGGCTTCAAGGTAGAGAGAATTACTGAAAAATGCATTTGTACTTGAACCAGAGCCCTGCTTTTCTCCCTGGAGCTTGTGCTGGATCAACTGTGCTAATGAAATGACAGTTTATGAAAGACTCTGTCAATAAAGAACTGATTAGAAAAGATAAATGTGTACCAGCAGTATTAGACAGTCAGTAAATTCCTTTGCAAGAGATCTGTGAAGCACAGCTAAATATAGCATGTTATTTTTAGAAGTTCATGCTGGCCCTTTACTCCTGGCAAGTGGAAACCCCATGTCAGTGTGTGAAAAATGGCCTTAGTAAAATGTGTCAGTATTCCTGAATCCCCACAGCACCCAGAAAGCCTTTGGGACACTGGAGAGCAGCTTGCCAGGTGTGAATGCCGAGCACTCTCTGCTGCACTGGGCCAGTTTGAATTGCCTCATGGTAAGCATGTCTGTATGGAGTTCTGTTCTCTTCGCACGATGTCTGTGTAGATTTGGGATTACCTAGAAGGCTACCCGGTAGATGATTGTTTCCCCTCATCTGAAAAACTCAAGATGTTTTTGTGTTGGAGCAGCTGTGGAGTATTTAGGAGCGTGCGGTGAGTCAGGACTCCTTACTCACATTCCTAATGCACAGCTGGGCTCAGTTGGGGCAGCTTCATTGATTTCAGAGTTGAGGTATTTTGGTGGGACAATGTTTGCGGACTGCATGCAGTCAGTGCACACTGCGTAGATACAACAGCTCAGAGAACAATCCAGCCTCTTGGCCAAACACTTGTAAAGCTTTGCTGCAAGCACAGGGAAATCTCCTAGAAGCCATGGATCGTGTCCTGCATCCAGAATCTCATCTCGGGGTAGCAGCATGGATGAACTCAGCTGCGTTTCCTTCGTGATGCAAGTCCCTGGGAAATTCTTCAATGGGAGCTGGTAACAATGGGCACATTCTTCTCCCTTCAGGGATCACAGCCCTCTCTTTTGCGTGTTGGAGGAAAACTGGTATTTCTCATGTTGGGCATGTCTCATTGCACAGCTGTCCATGAGGAAGCAGAAAATGTTCCATACTGACCAAGCACTGTGAGAAAATTTAGGTGCATCCTCAGAGTCTTGCAACATTTCCCTGGAAAAAAAGAATAGTTTAGATCCTAACCCTAAAAATTTGTCCTTGGCTTAGAACGCTCTTATTTAAGTACAGAATGAACTTCTATTGTCTTTTGTTTGCTTATTTGGAAAAAAAAAGTGTGGCTGGTTTTGATATTTCTGTTTTCAAACTGGAGAGGAAGAAAGCAGAACACAAACATGGAGCTCCTCCTTACATTGGATCTGTTTACTTGCACTGACTTAGCTCAAAATCAGTTTGGGATTGTTGAAGGTGTTGCTAAGTGGCTCCCTGCAGGGCACTTCCATGCTGCGGGCAAATGCAGAGGCTTCCGAGTGGCTCCTTCTGCCATGGAAGTCTCGGGGGATGCTCTTCCCCTTGCAGCCCATGTGATGGCTGAGGCAGGGAGACCAGCTAAAGCTGCTTCTCACCTTCCAATGTAGGCATCCTGCATGGTTCTTGGGGACAGGAGGGGAGCTGATCTCGGGTCAGCTGTTCATGCCTTGCTGTCCCTACCCTCAGTTGGAGTCAAGTTAAATTAAGGACTGCATTTGCTCAAGAGATGTCACTGCTGACGATTGCTGTGGTGATGAGGTGTATTTTTTGTTTGGATGGTTTGCTTGTTTGGGTTTTCTCCTTAGTTTGCAGTACAATGCACAGGGAGCAGGGTGTGAGGAAGGATTAGCCAAAGACCTGTTCTTTTACCCTGTAGGAGGTTTTCTGTTGCTTTTTAAAGTGTTTATTTCTGAAAATCAGGCTGCTGTCTCTGCATCTCTGTTGCACCCGACCTCACATTGTGTCTCTGTGGTTTAAAATGAGGTGGTCCAAGCATGTGCACAAGTCACTGGCACTTCCATTTCCGTGTTCTCAGGAGCATTGTTTCCTCTCCCGGCAAGAGAGGACCACTGCAATCACCAGACAGAGACCTAGAGAAGTGTGACCCTCCTTGAGGAGCGCATGCAGGGCTCCCTAAAGACGTGCATCTGTGACACCTCGAGCTGCATGGACCCTTGAGTGGCAGCTCTGTGCCCCGCTCTCCAGCCAGGGCAGTGAGCAGTGGTGCACAGGGCTGTGCCCCTCTGGGGTCTGTCCTGCAGCCCGTGGTTTCCTTCCACTTTAAATTGCAAGCACTGGGGGGTAGAAAGGAGAACCACAAACTGGTTTAGGGCCCCTGGGTATAATCTGTGCTTTTTCAGAGGCCTGTGGGTTTTGCAAAGACAGCAAGATTTTTTTGTTTGTGGTCTTTGGTTACCTGTGGTTGCTGTGAAAGGCTGAAATGGGAGGGAATCCCTGCTAGGACTTTGCTGAGAAGGCTGTGGGACACATCCTTCACTAGCTGCAGTCTCTGGAAGTGTGGTTTATATATATATATATATATATATATATAAATACAACCAGAAAGTTCTTTGTGTAGCTCCTAAGGCTGTGGCTAGAGCTGGCATTGCTTCTCTTTCTCCTGCCAGGCTCAGCTTGGCTGGAGCTTTTCTGAGCAGAGAGATGGGACTTGATTTTCACTAGGAGGGTAAATGACTGTGACCACAAATTGTGCAAGTTGGCGCTGCTCACTGAATGCTGCAAGGAAGAGGCCTAGAGGAATCCTGACCAAATTCGTTTTGGTGCATTGCCATTGAAACGGGCTGAGCTGCACAAGAGCAAACTGGGTCCTTTGGGATTGCCTGCGGGTGAGACTTTGTGTGTTGATTGCAGTGATCTCCCTGCTTTGGAAGCATGGTCTGGCTCTCTGCACGCGTTCCTGTGTGAGCAGGGCAAGACCCTGCAGCCACAGCTCTCCAGCCTGCACCCTTCTCACTCCTGTCAGGCTTGGGGTGTGCAAAGCAGGGGGGCATTCAGTAGCTGTGCAGTTGTATCGGGAAGGGAAAGGTTTCTAAGTGTATTCCAGCATGAGCTTAGCCCAGTTGTTTCACACAGTTGGTCTCTTCCTATCCTGCTCCAGCTGCTGACCACGGTGGCCCCTTCCTGCTGTCAAGCCACTTTCCTGTGGTTGTGGCTCATCCCTTTTGCCCCATCCCCCCTTGCCCTGCACCATTCCCTGGTGTCATAAGCCACTGTTTGGGTGCCACTGAAGGTAGCTCTGAGCAGTGCATGGTGATGCTCTGCATTGAGTGCTGGCACTGGACACTGCAAGGACTCAGCCCCCAGGCATGAGCATCTCCTCATCCCATGGTAGCTGGTGCCAGTGGGCACTGCAGTGGCAGGAACAGCAGCCAGAGTTGTCCCAGTGTTAATATGCCAATAAACACCCCACCATCCTACCACCCATAATACCACAGCAGTACCCAATGCTGTTCGTCCTGCATGCGTGTACAGGGCTTGTCAGAAGCCAGTGTTCAGCCAAGGCTCTGTACGTGTATAATAACAAGTCACGCTGGTCCACAGGAGTCTGTTTCCCATTAAGTGCTCCTCAGGACCCATGCCAGGCGTTCACAGCACTGGCTCTCCTTCTGGCTTGTCCTCTCCTTCCCTAACCCTGCATCTTCCACAGCTGTTATTCTATGGATGAGTCCATGCGTGGTGCTGAGCAGCTCCTGGCCACCCCACCACCATGGCATGCACAGGGGGATGGCTGGCCACCTTTAGGCAGTGTTAGCTCTGTGTAGCAGGGCAGCATCATGTGGGCTTCCTACGCCAACTTGGCTGAAAGTGAGGATGAGGATGGCTCCCTGTTATGAAAAAAATTCCTGGTCCCGAAACCAAACAGCACTGGACTACTTAATGGGTGCTCGTTTTGTTTTTTCACTGTTAAGCTAATGTGAGATGCAGTTTATAACACTTCCATTTCGATTTCCTTCAGCAGGACAATTGGCAAATAAATGTTCAGGCCAGACGTTTTGAAAAGGAAAATGTAATTTAAATCAGCTATACCCTTTCTTTCTTCTGGTTAAAATATATTGTGTTTGGCTTTTTCTCTGCTATTGCCTTACCCCCTGTTTCTATAAAAATAAAAAGGCAAGCAGCTCGCCAAGGACCATTTCTCTGATGCTGGGGCTAAACACTGTGCTGACAGATGCAATGGAAAACCAGTCTATGAAGTCCTCTGTCCCACATCAGGGCTGTGCATGCTCCTGGCTCACAGGGACACACGCAGCCAGAGCCAGCTGAGGCCTCATCCCTGTCCCCCAGCCAGTGCACACAGATGCGTGGATGGGTGGATGGATGGGATGCTGGTAAGGGTGCTGCTGGCTTTCAGAGCAGCTGCTCAGCAACCCAGTGCTGGATCAGATGGGTGTTTAAATTGAGTGATTGAAGTTTACCCACTAACAAATGCAGTTGAGGAGCGAGGAGGGGTTGGCAGGGCATGTCAGCAGCATTCCGGGAAGATGAGGAGGGTTTTCAGGGGGACAAAGATTCCCCTGAGCAACAACTGAATGGAAGCCTCCCGCCCCAGCCTGAAGCAAACGCTGTGGGTACTGAAAGCGAATTACTCGCTGAGGCTTTCCATCAAATCAATGCCATCGTTCTGTGCTAGAGTTCACCCATTTATGGGCTCTCAGCCCCCTCCAGCAGCTGTGCTTAAATAGTGACATTCAGTCCTGAATCCCCCCATTCAGGAGCAAAGGTTTGACCCGTTGGAGGAAACTGCTGAACAAGGCTTTTGAGGGGAGAGTGGGGACTGTCTGCACTTGGAGGCTGCTCTCTTCCCCCAGCCGAGGACCTGGCTGTCCTCACATGCCACTGTTATTCAGGGGCCTCCCATCCCAGGGTGCTCCTGACATAGGACCAGGGAAAGCAGAGCTGTCTGGGGACCTGCTGCTTGCTTTCTTTTCCCAGTGTCCAATTTAGTGCTGTCCAAGTTTTCTCTCCCCTTTATAGCAGCATTTCAGGAAAAAAAAACCCCCATGTTTCCCACTGTGGTGGTCAGGTTTTTTATCACTGAATCTGCTGTGGAAAAGAACAAACAAAGATACACCCCATCACCATTTTCCTCAGGCTAGAAATGAAGGGGGGGGGGGGGAAGCCAACCGTGTGAAGA
>NDXB01001005.1:33515-61768 GCA_002631895.1 Agapornis roseicollis
CCCCCCCCCCCCCCCAGGCTAAATAAACCTTGTTGTTTCAGTTTGTTAAAGGAAAGGTTTCATGTGATTTTTGTTGTAGCTGGACTCCAAGAAAAGTGCTGATCAGTGAGATCTCTTTGTTTAATTTTTAACATCCTGGGGAATGGTGTCAATGTCTGTGACTGTTTCTGCATCTGCTGCCTTTTCTTTGTAGGTACACGGACCTTGTGCTTCTCGACACTGAACATACTCTCTGTCATTCCAGACTGTTCTCATTGTACAGGCTTGTCTTGGTCCTAGAATGCACCTGCAGTAGTTTCCTGCTCAGACACAGGTGCTGGGCCAATTCTGGTGCTGCTGGCAGGCAGTGAGGTAGGACAGGCAGCCCTACGGTGGTGGAGCACATTCTGCTGTGGTCCCTGGTGCCCGTGCCTGCCCCTTGCCTGCCATCTGCCTCACTGGCTTCGTACTACAATAGAAGTTGACTAACGTTGCCTTCCCTTCCCAGGGTGTTGCCTCCAGCATTGCTTGGGGCAGGAGTCCCTCTTTGGTGTGTAAATAAATACCCCTCATGGCCAGCCTTTACTGGTGCGTGGCCTCTCTCAGTTTCTGACATAGGGACCACCTTTTCTCTGGTTTTTGGCAAGCCTTTAGATGGTGATGCTGGAGGTGCAGACAGATCCGAGTACCCTGGTGTGTGTCCCATGCTCCTATGCCACATCCGAGCTCCACTGACCAGCCTCTTCTTTTTTTACAGCTGAGTCCTTTAAGGAGTTTGCAGAGCTGCTCCACGAAGTAGAGCTGGAGAGGTCCATGATGGTAAGATGATCTAAACTGTGCTGTGGTGATTATTGCCTTCTTGTAAATTCAGATGCTAAAAGGAAGCTGGGAGCACCAGGAACGTTGTGGTTTGCACCACATCTTGTCCATTGCTGTGGGCACTTAGCAGCAGAAGGGAGGTGCTGGTCAGGGATAGGGGCAGCTTGTCCCACACAGTGTGTGAAACCTCTCCTGCATGCCAGGCAGTCATGGAGCCACAGGACCTGGCCCTCTTCTACAGGTTTGCTTTGCAAAGCCAGATGTGTCTTGTAACAAACTGGTTTTGTGATATACCGAAGTATTAAAGGATAAGCAGCCAAATGTATTTTTAGCTTTGCCAGTTGAGAGCATGTGGGTCCCCCTGTACCCTGCCCTTGCCAGCACAGCTCCTGCAGAGTGATGTGCTGCCTTCAGCCTCCTGCTGTGGCATGCGCTTTGCCTCTTCAGAGCTCCTCCAGAGCGAGTGCTGGCTTTCCATCTCACTCCTAAGTCCAGGAAAAACACGAAGGTTAGGCTCGGTGGAGAGCTTTTACAGCATGCCAGGAATGTGCTGCTTGGCTCTGCTTTCCTCTGCCTCGTGCAGCAGTGAGAGCCCGTGCCAGGCTGCTGGCTAGGCCAGTGCTGCAGTGGTAGGACACCACAGACTGTTCTGTGGGGCCGCAGGCAGGCAGGGAGTGGGAGGAAAGCAGTATGACAGTTCTTTGTTCATTCCATCCAGGTACAACGACTCCTTGGCAGTGGGTAAGTGGGTGGAGGGGATCATTCCAGGGGTCATGGATGCTTTTAGGGATCCTCTCCAGCTCCTCTGAATTTTTACTTTCTTTTCCCCCTGCTCTGCTTGTAGGATCAGTTATTGACAGTAGCTCGCTCAGGAGGTTTCACGCATTCTCTGTGTTCATCAGCTTTAGATTACCTGAAAGAGCTGTGACAGTGTAGCCGTCATGTCCCCTTCTCTCCACTCTCCCTTCTCTGGAGCTGGGGACAAGTGTCCCCCCACAGCACAAGTGGGGACTGGAAGAGATGGCAGGTTATGTCCCACTGGCAGAGTGGAGCTGGGTTTAGTAGTGCAAACTGGGGTGAATTTGCCTCTGGCTTTATGCAGAGCATGTCTCAGGAAAGCATCTTTCAGCCATCTGACAAGACTGGAAGAGCCATGTGCAGGCTCCCCTTTTTCCCTAGCTGTTATCGTTACTGTCCTGCTGTGACAGATAAACTGCTGTCATTCCTCTTCTGGCTGGATTTCAGGAGAAGGAAAGTCCATCATTCATTTGAGATCCATGTTGTCAGAGCCATCAAGCCTAGCGCTGTCTGTGGTGAGAAACGCCAGGTCATGAGAAAGCCATGGCAAGGAGCCATCCCCAGTCCTGCCTTCTGCTCATGTGAGCTTGGGTTATTCCTCACACCTCTGAGAAGCAGCTCCTGCCCATTGCAGCCTTCCTGAGCTCTTAAGGGATGTTTTGCATTGGAAAAGAGCTCTTTTCAGGACTGCAGCAGCCACTTACTGGCAGTGTACTCGCCAGCACAACATCTGCTGTGTTCACTGGGAAATGCTAGTGACTCCACACATCCCTGCCTCTCAGATCTTACCCGTCACAGCTTTACATTAAAGGCAAGGGTGGATGTGTTGTGGAAGGCACGGATAGCATGGTGCTGTGCCGGTGTGGCAGGAGGGAGTGTGGCTGGGATGTCTGGAGCAGAGGGGCCAGCAGCAGTGGCAGAGAGGAAGCAGCTGCAGGAGCACATCTTCTCTGCTCCCTTCCCTGCCGTTCGAGCAGACAGAGCAGCTCACTGCAGGCAGGCACCCAACTGAGCTGACAAGTAAGTAGCAGTCCCCAGTGGGCTTTGAGAATATATTTGGTTCTGGTTTGTGCTTCCCAGAGAGATAAGCAAACAGCCTTGCCTCCTGGGGCTGCTGCTAGTGCTAGTGGAACATCAACTTTCTCGGCTCTTCTTGTGTCAGACAGGGACAGTGATTCTCTTAAAATGGAATGGCTGGCAAGTGCTGTTACCAATGGGATCGGGATCATCCAGCCATGTGTTACAGGGGCCATGCAGGCGGTGCTGCCCTGGGAGCTCGCTCCAGCATGCCAGCAATGCAGGGTTGGGCTGGGTGGCCAGGGCTGTGCAGTGACAGTGTGCTGTAGCCTGTGAGGGGCAAGCCTAGAGTTATGCTGAGGCTGGAGAGGCTGGCAGGAGCAAAGCCTGCCTTGGCACAGACAGGACTGTAGGGGAACTGGTGTCCTGGAGGGCTGCTGCTCCAGCAGGCTGGCGCTTGGGGTTTGGTGGCAGCAATGCAGCATTCCAGGCAGAGGGCAATGGCTGACAGTGCAGGGAAGGTGATGGGCTGGTGGAAACCCATCTGTCATCCACAGGGTGTCCCCAAAGCTTTATGTGCTGTGATTGGGGTTTTCTGTGTATTACAGATGGGGAAAAGTGGGTATGGGTGGTTAAGCAGCTTCACTACGGACAGAGGACAAGTTTGCAGTCAGAGACATTGAAATTTAAGAGTTCTTGGCTTCTAATCCTATTCAGCCTCTATTTAGGAGAAAACCTCTATCCTGTAATTAAGCTGTTTCTTTCTTTGTGCCATAGGTACAGAATGCTAGCGATTTGCTGATCAAACCTTTGGAAAACTTTCGGAAGGAACAAATAGGGTTCACCAAGGTAAAGCTTGTTTGTTTTAAATTTAAACATACTTGTTTTCTGTTACTATATTTTAATGCATTTTTTCTACCTTTTGTTGTTGCTTTTGAAGGTTAAACAATCGTCGTACAATGTTTCAACTTCATCCTTTCAGAAGCTTCTCTATTTAATGCTGGCTTTCTGCTGCTGGCACAAGAGAGCCTGTGCTGTGACTTTTAGTCTGATTTTTCAATCATAAGAGGCTCCAAAACCTTTTCCTGAATTCCTTGGGTTCTCTTCTGGCCTAACTCCAGCACTTTCTCCATCCTGAGCAAGTAGTGCGTGTTACAACCAGTGATCAGGAGGTTTTCCTTGCTTCTCTCTCTCCTCTCCCCTTTGTCCATTCAGGGCTATTGAGAATAAAACACTTTCTTCAGCTAGCTGAGTGTTAGAGCAGGAGAGGGAGAGAGCAGCAGAGTTTGGCAGGCAGAACTTCACTACAGTCACAGGGCTTTTGTTATGAAATATTTACATAAAGCATCTAACGAGGCTTTCGGATGGACAAAAGTTTTAAAGAAACACACTATAGAAAGCAAATCCTGCAGCAGTTGAGCAGGAAGTATTATTTTTCCCTTGTCCACTATTGAGAAGTCCAGGTTCCACATTACTCAGTGGCAGCTTGAAATGGGGCTGGCTGTGAACCAGCTCAGAAACGGAGATGTTTTGGAGAACACTTGGGGCTTGGATTCCACCCAGCCCATCTGGAGTCTGTGACGTTTAATAAATACAGGATTTGAGCAAAGAGACTTGATCACCGTCCTGCCCTTCAGAATCCCTTGGTACAACCATGTGTGCAGAGTGCCTCTGAGCAGCCACAGCAGCGTGAGCGTGGTGAAGGCAGCGCCGTAACTGTCGGTCTCGTGCTGGTGAACAGGCACAGGGGTGAAGCCTCCTCGCCAGCGAGTTTTGCAACAGGCCTTGGTGTTAGAAGTGTGTGGATGTGCCCAGGTCCGAGAGAAAACTTCCTCCTGATGGATTGGCCTGTATTAACCATAGGGCCAGCACGTGTTTAGAAAAGCGTCATGGGGAAGGAGTCATGGGGACAAGGTCAAGCTGATTTTCTCCTCTGTGTTTATGGAACACTTAAGTCAAGAGGGCAATGGTCTGCAAATGTTGAGATTACGGTATTAAAGTGTCCTTTAGGCTGTTTTCTTCTTGGGTAGCTCTTCAGGTGTGTAAGGATTACTTTGTCTACAGGCCGGATCGTGCTCTGCTCTGAGAGCCGTGCCACGTGCCACCTCCCAGCCACGGGTCCTATAGCATGCCTCCTGCTCTGGAGCTGGCTGGTGCCTGGTTGGTGCCACAGTCCCGGCAGCAGGGAGCTCCAAGCACTGACACAGACTTACCTGGCAGCTCGCAGCCTTTCTTAGACCCTGCTGGTGGGCTGGGTACCCCAGGTGGAGGCATCGGGCAGTGGCAGAATGCTGTTCAGAAGCAGTTAAGAGGCTGCAGAAAGTAAGGATT
Organism: Agapornis roseicollis; assembly: GCA_002631895.1. Taxonomy (NCBI): domain Eukaryota; kingdom Metazoa; phylum Chordata; class Aves; order Psittaciformes; family Psittacidae; genus Agapornis; species Agapornis roseicollis. Next base: position 38,460 of record NDXB01001005.1, read on the forward strand.
CATTGCAGGTGGCTTAGAGGTCTTTATGGTTTGGCTTTGGATTTTCTTTCTGATGAGGAGTACAAGCTGCAGAGGTGTCAGGGGCACCTCAGGGGGCTCTGTGTGGCTCAGCAGAAGTGCTTGCACACAGGAGCTTGCAGCAGGGCATGTTTCATCCCACTGTGTTGCAGACTGTGTCCACACTGATGGGGGATGCACAGGAAGATAACACTTTCTCTGACACCACTCTGAAGCCTGGAGTCTGGGGTTTGGAGCAAGCCCCAGCCTGCTCCAGACCCTTGCCATCACCTCTGAAGCTTTCTAAAAGGAGCTCACACTGCACCACTGGGCTGTGGACACTGAATATCGCCTTGGGCACAAAGCCCTCCTTCACTTGCCAGCCTGCAGAGCTGCTCTGGGTCATTCACATCCGTCTGCAGAAGGCATGAAATACAAATGAGGACTCCTCACAATGGTGCTCTGTCAGTGAGGGGGTCCCTCTCCATTCCTGCTGTGCCTCTACTAACTGGCATCACCCTATGATCCTTCTTGATTTACACCAGGGAAGAGAGGCCGAGGCCAGGCTGTGGAGCAGCCCAGAGACATGACACAGAGAATTTGTGCCCTCTGCTTCATTTCCCAGATTTTGGCAGAGCCACCTTCTATGAGATGTTTTCTGTTCTCTTTGCAAGATGCTGAAGCCAGATAGGAAAAGCCTTTGAATTGGGGCTTTGTGGTGACTCTGGCTGGAGAGCAGCCAGTCAGTCTGACTAAGACATCTGAGTCTGCATTAACCCGTTTTCCAGGGGCTGAATGGAGTCTCCTCACTCATATGGTATGCTCTGACACAGGGGAGCCCCTGGGTGTCACTGGCACCCACCGCTGCTGCCCCCCTCCAGCCCCTTTCTCTTGCTAACCCCAGACCTATGGGATGATTGCACTTCCCTTGACTTGTCAGTAAATGTTTGAATGTGTGGACATCAAGGAGAAAAGTGGAGGATCCTGGATTGCCTGAGCTGACCCATTTCTCAGCCCTGGCACTGGCATCTTGCTCTGTCTGGAAGCTGCAGGGCTGGTGTGAGTGCATGGCTGGGGGTGAAGTGCTGATTTGGTGAGAGGGGAAAGGAAGCAGTGTAATTGAGGCTGCTGTAAGCACTTGGAAGGGCACGGGTTGGGGGTCTGAGTGTGTGGGGTGGTCTGTCTTCCTTTTATGTTAGACCCTTACTATGCTATAATTCTGTGATTCTATTCTATGATCATAGAGGCTTGACTGTGTGCTCAGTCCATGTAGTCTATGGACTCTGTGGATTTTGTGCCATCTCTTCAGCAGAAGCAATCTGAGACCCAGGTGTGCTTGGTGAGGCCATGACTGACTGGTTTGAAAATGAGCAGAGTACCACATGGGCTGGTGGAGTTCTTGATTAGCAAGGGGTAATTAGAGGGATGTGCCTGCTGATAATGGGAAAGCAAAGCAGGATGGTAGGACTAGTTGTGGCCTGAAGCTTTAAATGGCACATGTTTCCCTTGATCTAAGGAGCTGCGAGGCAGAGCAGTGTGTGCTTTGCAGCCTTGCAGGAGCCGGAGGAAGTCTGTGCTTGCCCTCACACAGGCCAGACCCGTGGAGCTTGGAGTGCTGGGGCCTCGCACAAGGAGGTGCCTGTCCTTCCCAGCAACGCCCTTGGCTTTTGGCTCATGCTGTGGGCGAGCTCTGCTCTGGGACTGGGGGGCTGTTGTTAAGAGCCTTGCTGCAGTCGTTACGGTTAGTAGGATTTGTATAGGAAAAGTTTTGTTCCAATTCCTCTTGGAAGGAGAAAGTTGTTTGGTTGGTTTTAATTTGTTTTTGGTTTGGGTTGTTTTTTTAAGAAGAAAACCAAAACAAAAATGAAAACACAAAGCAAAACAAAAAAGCCAGAGGGGGGAAGGTTGTTTGGACTCATTGTAAGCTGTGGGAGGAACGTTTACTATGTCCTGGGATGCTGAATAAATGCAGTATTTCTCAGAAATTTCTTACAGAGCAGCTACCATGTATTCCTAAAAGCACTTAGTTAATTCTGTTATTGCATTAAGAATAACTTTAAAAGAAAGGAAGGACAGTAACTTCTACTTGCTTTCATCTCTGTGGGAGAAAGATCTAAGGAGCATTTGAGAGAATACAGTGGGTGAGGGAAAGAGACCAGGTTAAACTGAGTGTGGTTTTGCAGAAATGCTCTTTCTACAACCTTCAACAGCATGTTTTTGGCAAGCCCATTTGCCTCTCTTCCCCTGTAGGCTTTGGATGCTCCATCTCTTGCTCAAGCTGAGTCTGAGCTGCTGCTGAGGGACTCTGGCTTTGCCCTGCTTCTGGCAGCAGCAGCAGCCAGTGTGCAGTGCAGGACCTCTCACAGACAGAGCCAATGCTTCCACTGCATCTGATGCTGAGCTGGGCCACTGTGCTCTCCCAATGACTCCTGCTCATTTCTGGTTAAAGCAGCATCTGCTGAAGCTTGGACAGCAGAGCTTTTGAAGAGCACCCTCCTTCATTGCTGTGTGGCTCTGCTTGCACTCAGGTGAAATCAACTCGGTGTCTCTTGGTGAGCAAATAAGTTAGGTGGCTTCTTGGACGTGGCAAATCTTAATGGGAAGCTAATGCTGTCCTTTGCTGAATATTCATGAGGAATTAATTTGTGCTCATGTTTCCAGTCTTGGTGGGTTTTTGTGTTGGTTTTTTTTTTGTCTCAGCTTGCTCTGTTCAGCAGCCAGCAAGCTGTTAGAAGCCTTGGCTTGACAGTCAGGAGGGATTTGTAATTCCTCCTTTTGCTTTTCAGTTCTATGTCAATTAGCCCGAGTGGGAAATGATTGGCAAACTTGCTTGGTGGCCAAAAATGGTGTTCTGCACTGTGTTGGTTTCCGTATGGCAGCAGTTCTGCAGGAGCAAGCCGTGTTCCACACACTGGTGTCCATCTCAGGTGTCATTCCCAATCCCTTAGATCCCCAGGGAGGGCTTAGTGCTCCGCAGGGGGCACTGGCAGAGGAGGTGGCACTTCCTTAAGGATTTGCTGCTGACCTCTTGCTCCTGCTGTAGTAGAAACTGTCCCATTGCTTGCCCAGGCATTTTCTTTCCTTTCACCTATCTTTTTCCACTGCAGAGGTAATAATCTGTTGGAGAATGGGCCATGTCTTCCTGCAGGCTCCTCCAAGGAGCGTGGCTGGCACCATCCCTTGCCACCTGTGCGGGGAGAGATGAGCCCTTGTTGGTTGGGTTCAAGCCAGCTTTCCCTCACTGGGGGGTTTTGGGACCTGCTGCTGGTGTAGCCCTTGCTGAGAGGCAAGAAGCCAGAAGCAGGAGAGGTGTGGGCTGCAGCTGTGTTGCACTCCTGCTCTGTGGCCTTGAGGTTTGGTGACTCCTCATTTACAGAAATGAAAACAAGCCTAGGGTCCTGACTGCCTTGGATGTGACATCTAATGACACAGGCAAACAATCCAGAAGTGTGACCTTACAGGCATGATAACTGCTGCTTCCCAACTGCTTTTGATTCTGAGTTTGGGTTTTCTTATCGGGGTGTTAGTCACAAGGGTGGTGTTTTGTTTTGACAGTCTTTCCTGGCATGGGCTCTGCAGCTGCAGTGCTGCTTAATTTAGGTTTCACTCTTGGAGGTCTCTCTGCTCTTCTGGATTTGATGTGGATCTCATATGTATTCTGAAACATGAATTTGCTAATGCAGATTTCTCGTATCCCTGGTATTGAAGAGGATGATACCAGAAGATATACTTCCCTTCAAAGGTCCTGCAACTACAGGGTCTCTGTAGGGCAGTAAGTGTAATTACTGGGGTAAAAGGGCTTGCTGGCCTAAGCCAGTTAAATATAAGCAGGGATATTCAAGTTTGTATCTCTTCTGCATTTTTCCATGGTAACTGTGCTTTCCCAATAGCAATATGCTATTGGGAAACAGGACTCTTGTGGGATGAGAAATCCTTTTTGTAGGAAGGCAGCTTGTGCACCCTTTGTCCGAGGTGCCTGTAAGGAACCGGTGTCCACCAGCATGAGTCTGGGTGCTGATGGCAAGCTGCTCATCGCATAAAGGCCAAGGAATGTGAGAGCCTGTACTACTAACAGTGTGTAAGGAGGGGACCTATAAGAGCTTCATGTGTTCCAGTAAATAACCTGTGAGTGTCTCCCTGTGCACCCACCTTTCTGCTTCCAGAGGCAATGCATTATTCTCAGCAAGGGCTGAGAAGAAGGGAGACTGTCAGGCAGGGGGTAACTATGATTATCCAGAGTACCGATTTGGGAGCCCCCCAGGCATCCTGCTGTGTAGGACACCCCATTAGACAGGCTGAATAGTCAGTGCAACTGGAATGGGGAAGCAAAACTTCATAGCAGGAGAACCAGCTAAAGAGAAAGCCCTTTATTCAGGAAACACAGCTTCAAAATTTGCAGTTGCTACAGATCTCATGAGGAAATAGCACATTGACCAGCCTGGCAGAGCCCATCTGCTCTGTTCTGTGGTGGCGTTGGTGTGTGCTTGCTTATTCATGAATTTCTAAATGGAGGCAAGAGAACAGGATTCCAGGGGTCTTACGGGATAGTTGTTGAAAGCTAGCATTAATTCCACAGGAGGCTGAGATTCTCTTACTTCACTTTCCATGTTCTTGAGCTTTCAGAAGTTAGACAAAGAATCTGGGCATCCTGTACATATTCCGTAGTATGCATACACCAGTCCTCAGCTGCTTGGACCTGGCACTGGGGCTGCTGCCAGGCTGGAATCTCCTCCTTTTAGCAGTTTAACTACCTCTCAGCAATCACTGATGTCTGTTAACATCTGATGTGGATATTTGTCAGCCTGGCTTCTAATCATCGGTTTTTTGACTGCCACAGTCCTCTTTAGTTTCACACTTATTGTAAGGCGTAAGCAAACAGCCTGGTCCTCAGCTTGTCATCTCCCTGCATTCTTGTGGAGTTTTGTTCTTTAATGTCTAGAAGGAGAAAAAAAGAGACATTAACTCTTTCAGGTGTTCCAGTGCAAGCAACTCTTTCTGTTACAGCAGTTCCTTCACAAAGTCTTTTTTTCTTAACAAATCAGTCTGTGCTTCACGTTTGCATGCCTCTGGTAGGCATGTTTGAGACATACAGTAGGTCAGAAAGAACCAGGGGACCTCCAAGAGGTGAGGTCTTCTAGGTGTGTGTTGTAAACCAGTGTTCCTCTGGGTCGTATTTGGGCTGGCCGCTCTGCAGTTAAGCCTGTGTAAGTTTTGCCTGCAAGGTTTGAGATCTCTCCTTCCACCACCACTGATACGGAGATGATGACTGCCTTGTGCTTCCAGTTTCCTGCTTTTGTTCTAATACTCCTCAGAAACACACAGCAAAAGCCTCAAAACAGAAAACTGCCAAACTCCTAACAAATCTTTTCATATCCCAGACATATCTTTGACATTAAAGCATCTGCCCAGTTGTTTCTGAACTATGTGAACAAATGGTGAATAGGTTTTTGATGTATTAGTATGTCTCAGTTTTACTTGACATTGAAGAGATTGAGAAGGGGTGCGATACCTCCTCGATGGGGCTTTCACCATGATTCAAACATGACAAAATACTTCAAGTGCCTGTGCCACAAAATATTGCCATAGCTCGGTCTTTAGTTGGAACTAGAATGGACTGTGAAATCAGAGCAGTTGGAAAGGGGCTGTCTGTTCTGGTTGTGTTGACTAGAGTTTTTCCATGGCAATACTGAACTGTACAGAAGATCTTGGCCTTGTTGTGTGTTCTTATCTGGAAAATGCCAATAACTGGTTCTGCTTCAACTCCTGCAGGAAAGAAAGAAGAAGTTTGAGAAGGATGGTGAGAAGTTTTATTCTATGCTGGATCGCCATTTGCATCTGTCCTCGAAAAAGAAGGAATCCCAATTGCAGGAGGTATGTAAGGAGTTTCCTTCAGAGTGGGTCCAGAACCAACATCACCAGCTGCTTTAGATCTTAAAAAAGGAAGAAAAGTCATCCCTTTCAGTAACTGTGCACTTAAATCTACTAAAGCCTAGATTCTCTGGATGAAACCAGGAAAATCAATATCATAGGTCTCCTTAGTGTGTTGAACAGTAGCAATGGCTCTATGCGTTGTCAGTGCTGTTCACCCATATGGTCCAGGGCCAGTTACACTGGCACCTCTAGGGACTGGCCTCCCTTTCATCTGGCTCAGAGAATTGGCTAAAAAAGAACTGGTTATTACTACTGGTTTTGCCAGCATAGCTTCCTACCTAGCTCCTGTGTTTGCAGGGATAGCTGTGGCAGCAGGACTACAGTGGCCATGAGCAGCAGGCAGAGGAGGAGGTGCCCCTTCCAGCCCTGTTGCTGGCAAGCATGTTACAACAAGCCCCAGCTGCTCCAGCCCACATCAGAGGAGCTGGATGGGATCAAATCAAATCCGTCAAACCAGTTGTCAGATCAAGCATCTTTGCAAGGCAAAATCTGTGGAAGTTGTGGTAACACAGCAATGCTGCATTGTCCTACCTGGTGCTGCAGCTCTGGAATTGCTGGTTTTGGGTTGCAGCTGGAGTCAGGCAAGAGGATCATGACAATGGCCCTGTCCTCATCAGGACAGGGCTGTGGGTAGAAACAGAGCTGCTGCTGAAATAGCAAGTAGGCTTTGGGGAAGCCTTTCAGAGTGGAGGGAGTTTCTGGATCCATACTTGAAAGGGAGCTAGAAAAGGGCAGACCTGAGAAGAATGGACAATGTTCCAATCATCTGGTTCTATGCCAAGTGCTCAAAGCCTGAGCTGGACACTTTTCATAAGCCTTTCTTAAGCAAAGACAGGTCTGTCTGTGGGCTGACAAGACATGCTAGTCAAATATTGTCAAACTGGATGTGATGTATTTTCTTTCTCCTCCTCTCCCTCTTTCTTCCAGGCTGACCTTCAGGTTGACAAAGAGAGACACAATTTCTTTGAGTCTTCCCTTGAGTACGTGTACCAGATCCAGGAAGTACAGGAAAGCAAGAAATTCAGTATTGTTGAACCGGTAGGAGCTCCCTTTTCTTCCTGGCCTTGTTGTTTGATGCTCAAATGTGCTAATTTGCTGACAGTCACAGGAAGGGATGAGTTACCAGGCTGGATTTGGTCCTGGGAAGTCTTGTGATGGAGTTAATCTTGCACACTTGGATTGCTGCAGCTTAGCAGCCTTAGTAGTGCTTGCCAGAGTACCATGAAACCACAGACTTTTTTCTCATGTCTGTAAGTTGATCCTGAGAAAAGGCTGGATGCTGTAGGTCTTGTTATGAATTGTCCTGGACACCTTGTGTTTGATGAGTCTTAGCTGCCCTCAAAGGAAGAGAGTTGTTATCTGGTCTGCTTACCTGTCACAGCACAGGCTGCAGGGGTACCAGCTCACGTCTGCGTACAGGGACCCTGTGCCGGACGAGCGGCTCTGCTCTGACACTGGATGTGCTTGAATGTGGGATTGTGTAGATCTTGTGGATGAGCAATCTGCAGATCTGCTCTTGTTCTCCCAGCAGGGTCTCTCATTTTGGGTGTGTTTTATTAAGGCAGATGTGTGGGTGGTAGACGTGGGCTTTAGGGACACTGTGGTGGATAAGTCATACTAAGACTTGCATCATTTCAACATTGTAAGAAAAAAACCCGAATTTGTATATGTAATTTCTGAAACCCCACTTTCTGTCTGTTTTCCCTCTGGTTAGAGATATAGAAGAGGAATTTCATCTGTGTCCTTTCCCTCCTTTTCCAGGTGCTGGCTTTTCTCCACAGCCTCTTTACTTACAACAACCTGACAGTTGAGCTCACGCAGGATTTCCTCCCTTATAAACAGCAGCTTCAGCTCAGCCTGCAGAATGTGAGTTCCTGCCCAGCTCAAGTATTTTTCACATGTGACTTCTATTCTCATTTGTATTTAAATACCTCTCCTGGCAAGGCTTTTCCCTGCAAAACAGACCGCTCATGTTTGCATTGTAGGAGGTGCAGATAAAGTTATTTCCTTCTCAGTTCACACGTATTTTCTCCTCTCCTACATGAGAGAGTCTGCAGGTGCTATTGTAGTGGCTCCCTTTGTCTAGAAGGGGCAATTGCAATTATGTCATTTAATGCTGTGCATAAACAAGCCTCAGAATTTCTCCCAACTTCATGAGAAATGGTGCACATCTTCTAAAAAGGCCTCCGATCTTGATCTTTTATGGTATCAGCTTGCTACATGCTTTGGTAAGCTCCTCTGCTCACTAAGTATACTCATGCAGTAAAATATCTATGTCCTCCTTTGTTAATACTCCATCTTTCATGGTTGGCCCACATTCCCGTGGAACAACAGCCATAAATCTGTGCCAAGCCGAGTTTGCTGGTAGCTCATTAACTGGTGTAAGTGGTGTTCCATAAAAATATCTTGATTTTGTACCCTGTCTTGACATGGCTCTTTAAAAATGACTCTCGTGCCAAGCAGTGCAGCGTGATCTTTTGAGAAAGCTTTGTAGAAGAATACACCCATTACCTAAACAATGGTACAAAGAGTAGTTCAGGTACTTCCTTCTGCTCCACCTAGCCTTAAAATGTGCTAGGTTTCTTTTATTGAAAGAACAAGTGTCTCTCCTAGACATGACTCCTCAACACCATTTCCACATGTGGTATGTTAAACCATGTCTCTTCAATCATCTTTGAGAGTCCACTTGTTTCTATAGCTGGAGTTTTCATGTGAATATATAATATTCCCCATTTAGCACACTGAGGACTGATTCATTTCTGCCAAAGCACTTGAAGTTTGACCACGAATACCGAAGCTCACTCTTCGCTTATGTTCAGATGTGCTTGGTTTTGTTTTCTCTCAACAGACAAGGAATCATTTTTCCAGCACGCGGGAGGAGCTGGAAGACCTCAAGAAGAGGATGAAGGAAGCCCCCCTAACCTGCAAGCTACCTGGGCAGCCAACCATTGAGGGCTACCTGTACACTCAAGAGAAATGTAATGTCTTTTATGTGCACATGAATGTGTTAAAAAACATAGTAGCATGGGCTGCCGTGCCCATAGCCCCATGGTGGAGGCTGCACTCGGCTGCTGTGTCCAGGCCAATTTAGTCATGGCAGCGCTGTGAGCGATGCTGTACAGGGTGTCACTGACTGCCAGTGCACAGGGAATCACCAGTAACTTCAGCTGCCAGCTTTCTCCGGGTTTCATGAGCCATGCAAGCAAGGAGCTAATTGCCCTGCACTCAAATTGGATGAGATTTATTACTCTGTTGTACTGGTGGGGAGACCAGAGCTCTGGCAGCTTGCACCTTGGCTGCGTTTTATCAGAACAAATCTGGTGCCCTGCACGGCTTCCCTCTTGACCTGTTTCTGAGGGCATCTGAGCACAACTGAAACATTAACCGGCGCTCAGAGTTAAACTTGCTGCCATTCTGTGCAGTAGCAAATCAAACCAAATTCAGTCTTTTGTGAATACTTGCTGTAGCTTTCCATGGCCATGCAAGCTCAGGGGACAAAAACCTTTGTGCAGAGCGGTAGCCTCTGAGTCCACAGACAGCTTAGTGCATGGTTAATTTTTGGATTATACATACAAATGCATTTATACAAATGTTCATATGTATGTTTATCCTGCTTTGAAAAGAAAACACACAGACTAATTTTAGACCACAGATGTTACGTTTTCCTGAATGCTGTTTGCTGTCTTTATTTATGTTTCTGCTATAAATTAAATACAAAGACAGTTGTTCCTCTTGACAACTGCAAGTTAAAAACAAATCACAGAAAAAAAATGCTATTTGAAGTATTTTATATAAAGGGGTTTAGGTGTGACAACAAAGAAAAGTGTTGATAAATCTAGCATGATATTCGTAGGAACCAAGCTTCAGTGTTTTAAAGAGGCTGTTGTTTTCACTACCAAGTTTTCATCAACAGGAAAAACTAGTGGTGCCTGTGTGAAGCAAGCATTCCAGCCACACAGGATTCTGCCAGTCTTGGCTGGACTTGGGCAAACCAGCTTGGCTTCCAACCAAAGTACCACAAATGCGCTTTCACCAGCAGCATTTTGGGAGGCCACTGGAGGCAGCTGCAGCCTCACTCCTCCTCTTGCTCCTCTTGGCTTTTCCCAGTGGAGATGCTGGCAACGGAGTTGTTCCCATGGGGCCAGCAGTGTCTGGTCCCAGAGAAGTGTGGACAATGCCAGCCATGCCTTGCCAGCTGCATCCAGCTGAGGCACTGTCTCTGACTCCAGGTTCCTGTGTGTTTCTGCAGGGGCACTGGGCATCTCCTGGGTGAAATATTACTGCCAGTATGAGAAAGAGGCAAAAACCTTACGGATGACACCCATGGACCAGAAGCCTGGAGCTAAGCAAGTGAGTTGGTTTCTTAGAGGGATGTCTGCAAACACTGACCTAGCCATCAGGTCTCACCTCCAGCCTGCCCACATCATCTCTTTCCATAAGCAAACAGATCAACAGGTGCCATGTCCAGAGCAGTACAGGTCAGCCCTGCTGTCGTAGCAGTTGTCTGGCAGCACCAGTAAGCTGGGTCCTGAGCCTGCAGCTGTGGAAGGGCTCCTGGTCATGGAGCAGAGCATCATGCCCCCTTCCTGCCTGGTCACACAGGCAGGGGGCTTGGTGCAACCTGAAAGACACCTCTATGAGGAGAAGTTTCTCCTTGCTGTCTCCCAAAATTAGCCTGAAGCTTGCAGGGTTCCGCAGTGCTGATGCAGGTTTGTGTTGCATGAGCATTATTTGGACAGTGGTGGCTTGCAAATTGGTCTAGTGTGAAATTTCTGCCTCTCCAGACAAGCTGATTTTTATATTTATCCATGACATGGGCAGTAAACCTGCAGCCTGGTTTGCACGTAGCCCTTTGGCAGCAATTGCAAGTACTTGAATCACTCGAGTTATTAGATGAGTGCTTCCAAAAGGGGTATTTCTCTGCCTTTGCATGTTGGCACAGTAACTGGTTTGTAATTTTCTATTCTTGGAACTAGTTACATGGGAGTGGGACCAGTGTTAGGAGAGTAGGAGAGGGCAGCATTGCAGCTGCAAACTGCAGTAAGGGGAATGGCTGGGGAATCTGGGGATCTGGGAATGGCTTCTTGGGCAAAATGCTTTGGATTTTGCCACTGTGTCTGGGAGTTCCCTGCAGTTCCTCAGCATGACAGAGCAGGGGTAGGATGCAGGCACAGATGATGGAGCACAGCAAGTGCATCCAGCTGAGTCCACCCGCGCCCTCTGCCATGGAGTAACGTCCCCTGAGGACTCCCGGTCAGGCGTGCTGTTCTCCAGCTTGTGATCTCATGGCCTGTTCTTTGCCAACCCTCTGCATGCTGCAGCAATAAAATAAAATGTATTTTCTGGAAGCCCTTGGAAGAGACCTTGGCAAAGAAACATCCAAACTATTGACTGAGGGGATCTGTTCTCATCTCTGCCATAAACGTGTCTGGTAGGGCAAATTAATGAAAGCAGGGGCTTGTAAAAGTGTAAACTAGTCTCTTTCCCAAACTCTCGTAATCTGGAAATCTGCACCTTTGGCCACACAGCTTTAAATGCTGGGATTACAGGCAGTTCTCTTAAAAACACCAACCAACCAACCCGAAGTACAGCCAGGAGATTATCATCACGGCGGGTAAACTGTAGGTAATCTTGGAGGAGGCCGTTCTTGCTCTGTGCTGTGCCTGGTCCACTTCTGCTGGAGGTCTTGCAGACACAGCAGCAGCGAGGGTCAGGGTGATTCACACGTTCCAGGCTTGCACACTCATCCTGGGGCCTGCTTGGTTGCATGGACTCCTACAAAGTCATGGAGATCTCATGGTCACGTTGCAGTGACTCTGCTATGGAGTATGGGACGTGAATATGAAGGGTGGGAGCTCAGTCCCACAGTACCGGCCTCTCTTCAGAGTGCACCTACTCCAGATTTGGCCAGTTAGCATTCCTTTCCTACAGGGTATTTCATGCAAAGTTCTGTGGACCACGGATGCTATGGATAACTGATCAGTGCTGGTGAAAAATAGGACCTAGCTGTGTCAGATAGCAGACAAGCAGGGTCCTGGCCTCAAAGACCAAGTGGCTACCTGGTAAGGTTTGTTATGGTAGAGTTCTTGCTCTGTAGAAGCATACTGCTCATTGCTGAGATATTTAGCACTTGTTTGCAGGAGAGTTCTGTGACATAGAGAACAATTTGTGGCTGAGGAGAGGAAGCCAGGCTTACAGAGCCCTTAACCTCTGTTGATGGTGGGAAGGACTGTCTCTGCTCCTGGTACCAGTGTCATGGGGTTACAGGGCAGCGCTGGGTACCTGGTGCTCTGTGGGCAGTGCTGGGCTAGGTTGCAACCTAAAGGTCCTGAGGAGCCTGAAATCTTCTCCTGTGTTTCTTTCCTCTAACTTTAGCTTTCATTTTCTCTCCTAGGGCACCCTAGACCTGACACTGAAATCCTGTGTGAGGAGAAAGACTGACTCTATAGACAAAAGGTTTTGTTTCGACATTGAAACTAATGAAAGGTGAGGTGCTTTCGTGTTCAAATGGCCTCCAGACCTTGCAAACCTGGATGAAAGCGCTCCTTGCTGTCTATTAAAACCAAATTTTCCTTAATTTTCCTTCCTCTCCCTGGGTGAACTTTGCACAGGTCTGGGACCATCACACTGCAGGCCCTCTCGGAGGCCAACCGAAGGCTGTGGATGGAAGCCATGGACGGGAAGGAGCCTGTAAGTGTTGCCTGAGCTGCTGCCCATACGCTGCCGAGCAGTGTCCTCTGCCGGCGGGTTTTGGGGAAGAGCTGGACCCATAATGCAGTCGTTAGCCACTGCACATCTGAAACAGGACATTGTGCTGCTCTTTGGGCACAGCTGGCAATGGGGATTTTGGTTTTCTTCCTTTAAAGCTCTGGTACAGCCGTGGCTGTGCCAGGCTGCCTAAATACTATGGCCATGTGGAGTCGGGAGTGCTCTGTATTTCTGTTGCTCACAGCTCACTCTCCAGCCTTTTACTGTCTCCACTCTAAGAAGCGTTTGGAAAGGTGGAAGCAGCCACCCTGCCCCATGTTCACCACCTTTCTGTGCCTGCTGGTGTTTCCTTCCCTCAATCTATACAAAGCACGGTCCTTCACACTTTACCAGTCTTCCTCTAAATGGGCAGCATGATGTGCAGTGTGGGAAAACCATTTCTGGCAGCTCCCCTTGTCTTTGGGCACACTCCACAGCACTTTCTCCTGCTCATTTAAACACGACAGGATGTGGGAGAGCAGGAAGGGTCACTGTGCTTGTGCTGGACAGTCACTTCAGGGTGTCTGGGACTCATTCAGCTTGCACAGCGTGTTATTGCATATAAAGGATGTTTGATTTTCTATCAAGAATGGCACTCACTGTTCATTAGTAATGAATGCAAGATGTATTTTTGTATGGCACAAGGGAACGTCTTGACACTTGAATTTTTAAAAGCAAGCAAACAAACAGAAACCCCACAACGGCTGTGTGCGAGGCGGTCCAGCTTCCCTCTTCACAGGGCATCTGAAAGGCAAAGTTTCCAGTTGAGGTGCTCCAGTGAAACGTAGAAAGTCAGAAAAGAATAATTTATTGTGCAGGTAATGGTATCTTGCCTAATTATAAAATGTCATTTCCTTGGGATGTTGCCTTACTGTTTGTGACTGGCTTCAGGTGATTTATGGGATGCTGTATTTTCTTTAGAAAGTAAATACTGAATAACATTGCATGTTTGTTTTTTTTTCTTCCTCTTCCATTCCCTCCCCCTTTTCAGATCTACCACAGTCCCATCACAAAACAGGAAGAAAGTGAGTAATTTCTGTTGCTGTTCCCTAAGCTGTTGAAGCTGTCTGGAGGTTGGGCAGTGGTTTTCCTTGCAGATACACTTGTCCTCAATTTCTACTGAATAGGTTGTGTGTTCCCTCTGTGGAACTCCTTTCCTTTCCATTGCAGTGTCTGATACTGAGGCCAGATAATAATGAGTTGCAGAAGGTAAAAGTTATCATAGAATAGTTCGGGTTGGAAAGGACCTTAAGCTCATCCAGTTCCAACCCTCCAGCCATGGCCAGGGACACCTCACACTAAACCATGGCACCCAAGGCTCTGTTCAACCTGGCCTTGAACACTGCCAGGGATGGAGCACTCACAACCTCCCTGGAAAACCCATTCCAGTGCCTCAGCACCCTCACAGCAAAAAATTTCTTCCTTAGATCCAATCTAAACCTCCCCTGTTTCAGTTTGAACCCATTACCCCTTGTCCTGTCACTACAGTCCCTAATGAAGAGCCCCTCCCCAGCATCCTTACAGGCCCCCTTCAGATACTGGAAGGCTGCTCTGAGGTCTCCACGCAGCATTATTGATTATAGATTGTAATGTGCAGTTTTTATTTATCCAGAGCTAGCAGGATGCAGAGTTCAATGTGCACCTCTAAACCCCGAGGGGAAGAAAAGGTCAGCAGGAGATTCTGAGGACATTTCAAAGAATCATGGAACAGTTTGGGTTGGAAGGGGCCTTAAAGCTCATCCAGTTCCAACCCCCTGCCATGGGTAGAGACACCTTCCACTGAAGCAGCTTGCTCCAAGCCCCTGTGTCCAACCTGGCCTTGAGCGCTGCCAGGGATGGGGCAGCCACAGCTTCTCTGGGCACCCCATGCCAGCACCTCTGTACCCTCACAGGGAAGAGCTTCTGCCTAATGTCTTATTTCTTTTAGCAAATACTGTAATAGGAAAATAGAGATGGCATTCAGTTCCCTCAAGCCCTCACCCCATTGCACTGCCTCATCCCATACATCTCCTTTTGCAAGCAGGGTGCACCCTGCCCTCTGCAGCACAGCCCTGGCAAGGCTGAGCATGTACTGCCATGGTTGCATGTGCTGCTATGGGAAACACTGGGGCTTCATTAGGGTTCTGTATATTAGAGCTTACCTTTATCAACACATTAATTAGCTGACTTTAATGAGCATGGAGGTAGTGTTATCAGAAGCATAAGCATGAAACCTGTTGTTTGACTTTGCATCACATGCTTGGAAGGATTGTGACTCAGTGTTTCACAAGAGTAAATACGCTATTTTTAATAGATTAGAGCTGGAAAGAATGATCATACTTACCTTAGTTGTATCATACCACTCGGTATCAATTACCAAGTGAGTCTGTGCTTGAGGGTGCCTTTACTCATTCCTGAGTTAGAGCTTTTCATCACCATCATTCATAGAAGAGAGAGCTGTTATCAACATCTGGCTGGAAATCCAGTGATGGTGTGTGCTCTGACAGCTGTGCTGAAGTTAGTCCAGATGTGTCCTGTGGTGGTTTCTTCCAGTAAAATGTTATTTTAGTTTAAAACAATTAACCCCCCCCCCAATAACTCAACCCCCAGAATTCCAAAGTACCAACAGCGTAGCCATTTATGAGAAATCCAGTATAAATGCTGGCACTGAACAGGAAGGTATTTCACAGTGTAGCTTGGACAATCCTTCCAGGTATCCCAGACAAGTTAGCTGAAGTGGTAGCGTGATTACAGAAGTTGACATTTACATCTAGAAAGCTATCCTGATTTCCTACATGCTTCATGATGCCTGCACAGCAGGCACAAAGACAGCCTGGGGTTAATTGGTGGAACGAAAGCCAGTGTTCTGCTTTACTCAGTCTATCCAGCTGTACTGGTCTTGCTTTTTAATCTAGTCAAGTAGATAAGCAGAAATTACACGATCCTATGATGTGGTGAGCTTTAGCTGCAGATTATGCAGCACTCTGGAAATATTAATCAGCTCCTTATCAGACACAAATTCACGTATGACTGGACTCTGATTTGTGCTTTTATTATTAAAGACAGAAAGAGGATAAGGAGCAGTGCTGTGACTCAAAGTGAATTCAGGGAAAACTGGACAACATACAGAACCAATAATTCCTTGTCAGGTTTTAAAGAATGCCTGTGTTTTCCTGGAGGGATGCATGGGATGCAAATGGCGCGTGAACCTGGCTGCATGTGGGGGCAGTGAGCTTTGTGTGCTGAACAGCATCCTGGGATGAGGCTTTCCCAGCAGTTTTCCATGGGGTTTCCATGCTGGTGTTCAGACAGGTAACACTGCTTCCCTTCTTTGAAACAGTGGAGCTGAATGAGGTCGGCTTCAAGTTTGTGCGGAAGTGCATCAATGCTGTGGAAACAAAAGGTAAGCTGCTCGCCCTGGCACTGGTGGCTGCTGCTGTCCTGGGTTGCTTGCTGTGGCCTTGAGTTGTTTTGTGTTTTCAGCAGTTGTAGTGGTGTTAGTCCAAGAAATGAGACTCTGACTTCTAGCTGAAGAATGCCTGCCGGGGGAGCAGAAATGCAGTGTGGTCCTGAATGTACCACATTTGGTTAGGATTGAATTTCCACCTTTATGCTGTTTCCATTAATTGGGCTCTTATCTTTGGCAGAGGATAGCTCTGGAATTCTCCCTGTACTGGGGCACAGGCAGGGGATACTTGGGGTACAGATCCATTTTGTTAAAAGGAGCAGGACAGAAGCAGGCTGATGGTTGACACCACTGGTCTTTCATGAAAGAAACCCGTACCAGCACACATGGCCAGCATGGGCTCAAGGACAAAGATCGCTCCAGAGCTGTCCAGGCTGCCCCAGGGAAAGGTGCCTGGTTTCTTCTGGGAAATGAGACCAGCCAAGCTCTGCTGAGGTGGGGAGGAGCAGGGCGATGAGACCCTGCTCTCAGAGCCAGGCAAATCCAGCACTTGTGTCTTTCCTAACATTGGCTCGTATTTCCAAAGAATCTGCTTAAACGTGTTTGCCTTTTGTGACAATTTGAACACGTTTGGGTCAAGCAGCACGCTCTGAAGTGGCACCTTTTGGCAGGTAGGACTTGCCAGCTCAAGCCCGTGTTCTGCTCGTTGCCTGGGCTCCCCTGAGCATGACATGGTCCCGGCGGAAGGTCTGAGTCCTGCTGCATGAATGGTCGTGCCCCACAGCCTGCCCACAGCACCCCATTGGGCAGCGTGTGGGGAATATCCTGGGGCAGTTCAGGGTGTATCTGCGGTTCTGTTGCGCCAGCACCCGGCAGCCAGGACAGGAGTTCCACTAGATGGGGCCTTTGGACTTCCCATTAGCTGGAAAAGTCCCTTCCTAACACTCTCTGGCTTTCTCCTGCTTAGGAATTACTACAGAGGGCATCTACCGGACTGTTGGCAGCAATATTCAGGTGCAGAAGTTGCTGAACACCTTTTTTGGTAAGAATGAATTAATTATTCTGCACAATTAGATTGTCCTGGGTTTTTATATTGACAGAAACATTGGGTTTTATAGTGAGAAATGTGGGGTTTGGTCCCTGTGGCCAGTCGAGGCACATCTTTCCCTTCTTATCTGGGCTTTTTGCTGCAACTGTATTTATTTGTTTGTGGTGCAACCTGCATTTAAAGTCAAGTCAGCAGCAGCAAGGTAAAGGGAGGCAGTGACCCTGGAGCAATGATCACAAGCCTTCTTCCATCATGTGCTAAAAATATCCAGGCATTTTGGAATTGCATGCTGGGGACACATTCCTGTTGCAGGCTTGTGATGCAGGACACTGGGCAAGGAGAGATGAGCCCTGGCCCTTGCCCTGTGTCCTGCTGCCCCTCCTGCAGTGCTGGGGGCTTGCCTGGCTGTTTGGGGGGGGCTACCATGTCCCATGGGTCTGACACATGGGTGAGCCTTTTCTTCCATGGGGTATTGTGGAGAGCTGGATGGTGGCCTCTGCAGAGAGGCCTTTCCTGTGGTTTGAGGTTTTCACCTGGAAGGACTGAGATACCTCACCAGAAGCAATGTACATGTTACTAAGGCAATGTATGGCTTTCTGCTGTAAGCCTTTCTGTGCACTTAGTCCTGTATTTCATACAAGCAGGTAGGGTGGAGGATATTCTTTATAGCAGAGGTGGTTAAACTCCCTGCAGCAGGTTGTGGGGCTCAGCAGCGCTGCTGTGTGTGGGGACACAGTGCTCCTGGGCTGGGATCTGGCTACGACCATCCTGCTCATGGTTCCCATAGACTCAGACAGGCGGGGAGCCCCTTACATGAGCCCTGCAGGGCTGGAACGCGGGCAGAAAGCAGGTTCACATTGATATGTGCTCCTCATGCTCATGCCAGCTCCCTGCACAGACATCTCACATTGACATGCTCTGTAAACTATTGTTTTTCACTATTGTTTACTATTGCTTTTACTATTGTTGTTGTTTATTAAAATTGCTGGTTTGTGCTGATGTATAGCTGTGCCTGATTCCCCTGGAGCCATGTTTCAGACAGCTTTTGGTTATGCTTGCCTGATAACTTTTAGGCTGAGTTCTTATTGCTTCTTGATTCTCACCCTCCCTGTGAGTACCTTTGTGGTTTTCTCCTCTGAACCCCAGCAGTGAGTGGCTTTTCATTTCATTCATATGCATTGGTCTGGTTAACCACTTGCCACCCCATTGTGTATGAGCTCAGGATGGAAAGTCCAACACCACAGAAGTAACTGCTGTAGAAGGCTTTCATCCTGAGCTTCAGGAAGGAGATAGATACTCCCTGCTTATGGCAGGGGGGTTGGAACTAGATGATCTTAAGGTCCCTTCCAACCCTAACGATTCTATGATTCTATGATGATTTCTTTTCTCTTCAGTTCCATTTCGTTTTAAAATAACTCATGCAGTTTTTTGCCTTAGTCCAGCCACCCCCATCCTCCACCCATATTCCTCATCATATCACAGAAATTATGTGGCTGTTTGGTGAGGGTAGGTAGGAGCAACATGTGCCTCCATGCCTCCTTCTCTAAGCTGCTTCCTCTTCAGGCAGCAAAGGGGGATGTTTCCATAAAAGCTTTCAGGGGAGTAGCTGTGAAGGAGGGATTAGAGCTGGACTCTTAGGTTATTTTGGATACTAGACAGCTTGTCTTGGATCTATGGAAACGTTTTATTCTGCCAGGCTTGGCTGTGGGGGATAAAAACCAAACTGTAGAAAATATTCCATCACTAACTTTTCACTGCTGCTTAAAGTTTACCTCACACTTCTTCCTGTGTCCTTACTTAGCACTGCTGCCCAGCCTTTCCAGAATACCAACACTGGTACTGCTGCTCTGCGTCTTCAGCCGTGAGAATCAGCAGGTTTCTTACTGTGCTGCTGTGGCTTCATTTGTCTCAAAAGCGTTCCCTCCCTGAGAGCATGCTAGTTATTAACAGCCTCAGGACAGACTTTACTTTAAAGCCATTTTGTTCTTCCCTCAGATCCAAAATGTCCAGGGGATGTGGATCTCCAAAGTGGCGATTGGGACATCAAGACAATTACCAGCTCACTGAAGTTTTATCTCAGGTAGTGCTGCAGGTCTCACCTGCTCCAAGTTGGCAAAGGAACTTGGTCGTGGTCCGGTGAAAGTGGAGTGAACTGCCAGATGTTAACACGTGGCTGTTGGGAGGGGTAAACATGTGACAAAGGCTTTGGGAAGATGAATGGATTTCTTCTTTTGATTGGTTTGGAGGAGTTTGGTTTGGTTTGGTTGTTTTTTAATTGAGAAATATGCCTGTTGTAGGAACCCCCCATCCTATGGGGAAAGCTGTTTAAATAATATTGGCTGAGGGCAAGATGCCTCTGGGAACTGGTGGTGCTGGACAGTGAGCAGGTTTGCCTGTCGGTCCTTCAGGCTCAGTCAGGAATGGATCACATTGCCCTGCCAGAGCTGTTTTCTTTCTGGTTATTGCAGGAACCTGTCAGAACCCGTCATGACCTACAAGCTCCACAAAGAGTTGGTCCTGGCTGCCAGTAAGTCCCGCCGCCGCCCTGCTGCCAGTCCCTAGCCCTGCCCTCCCTCACCAGTGTACATCAAAGTCACTTGACAGAGCTCTGCCAGCCCGGCACTGGGTGTCTGGCTACTTTCCCCTGCAGAAAGAGGAGTGACCCCTCTCTTTCAAGTGTTTAACTGTGGTTTTTCTTTCCTTCACTGTTGTTGCAGTGCTCTTCCCTCCAACAGGGTTTCATGGAGGGTTGGGATGTCAACTAACATGAAATCAGCACAAGTGCCCCAGAAGAATTGTTTCTCAATAGTATTAATGTATTTAGTTTAAAACCTGTGAGGGAATGGGATGTGCTGTTGCCATACAGATAGATAGGTTCCCAATTCAGGTTGTGAAATTTATCCTGGAATGTGGAATCCAAAGTGTCTACCAGTATATGAAAGACATTTTTCTGCTGCAGGTCTAGGGACTGAGCCACTACCACTATTAACAGAGGTTAGCCAAGTTGTATATGTGGACCTGGCCAGTCCTTGGCTGTCCTGTTGTCATGGCCATTTCAAATAAGCCATAATAGTTCTTGAACTAGTTGCATCTTTGGAGCCAGTGTAATGGGATGGAGACCAGAGGGATACAGGGAGTTGGTCATCTCCCTCAGCATGAGAGTACTGGCATTTGGAAATCCATGGCACACTTTGTATTAAAGCATCCTTCACACCCCCATGCCTCCTTGAACTCACCAGGAAGGGAGGAGAGTGCCCACCTCTCCTAAGCTTGGGCCTCTGCAGAATTAGTAACACTTGTTCTTTCTTGGGAAGGAAAATTTTCCACCACTACTGGTTATGCTCAAGTCCAAGGTTTAGTAGTTTCATTACTGGTTAAACCAGCGGTGCCTGGGTATGTGCGAAACCATAATCCCGTTTCTACCCTCCCTCAGAAACTGTCACCATTAAGATTCCCAGCTACTGAGATCCCACACTACTCTTTTCACACTGAGTATTTTATTGTTTCTTCATTATTCATGCTTCTAAGGATGACCTCTTTGAGTCAGGAGCTCCGTATTTTCCCCTGCAAGACATTTTAACCTGTTGGTCAGCATTACAGCTCTCTGGGCTGATAAGACACTCAGCAAAGAGGCTGTGCATTCCCCAGGTGTGCTGGTGTGTGGAGTGAGGGTGCGAAGGGCAGGTCCCAGCCATGCCCAGCCTGTTTCCCCAGTCAGACTGGCTTCTTCTATTCTCAAGCTTTGTCCACTTCATTTTGTTTCTCACAATGATTTACCCCGTTGCTATGTAATCTCGCTTTCCTTCTGTCTTCATTGGGTGCCATGGTTTAGTGTGAGGTGTTCCTGCTTATGGCAGGGGGATTGGAACTGGATGATCTTAAGGTCCCTTCCAACCCTGACTATTCTATGTTTCTATGATTCTATTGCTGGGTTTGGCCAAGCAGCCCTATGCTGAAGAAGGAACAGCTCCCATGGATTTTCTTTGGTTTTAACTTTATCTATCTTATGTATTTACTTTGAAAGTGGTGGGCACAAACTTTCCTGTGTGTTACCTTTCCAGAATCTGAGAACCTGGATTACAGGCTGGGAGCCATTCACGCGCTGGTCTATAAGCTACCTGACAAGAACAGAGAGATGTTAGAGCTCCTCATACAACATCTTGTCAAGTAAGCAGAGGTTGTTCTCTAAAGCCAGAGTAAGGGGAGTAACGCAATCAGCAGAACAAGCTTTTCTTTTTCTATGTCAGCTTTGCAAAACTGTATCCACCACAGTCCCTTTAGGAATTTACTTTTGGACTGCACAGATGGCATGGTTATCTTTGCTACCCACTGCATTAAGNCTCTCTAAAGCCAGAGTAAGGGGAGTAATGCAATCAGCAGAACAAGCTTTTTTTTTTTCTATGCCAGCTTTGCAAAACTGTATCCACCACAGTCCCTTTAGGAATTTACTTTTGGACTGCACAGATGGCATGGTTATCTTTGCTACCCACTGCATTAAGTGATGCTTTTCTTCCTAATTGCCACTTTCATCCCCTTTCACACACACCAAGCAGGAAATCATTTTAGTGTGAAAATACCCTCTGACAGCATAACTATAAACTGTCATCTCTCACTCCGGTTAATACAAACGTTAGGTCTCAAGCTGCAAAGCAAGGGAGGAATCTGTGTGCAGGTCAGAAAGGGCCAGGGCTTGCAGAATCAATGACTTTTGTATGACAGGGCTTGCTTTGGACTTTTGGAGTTGCTTTCAAAATGGGACTGTTTCAGAAATAAGCAGGAGTGATCTGGGATTGTCACACCCTGACACTCAAAGGTGAGTGCTTGGCTGTCAGTGCTGTGCCTTGTCTTTGGGGCAGGGAGACCTGGCTGGGGGCCCTGGTTCCAGCCTTTTGTGCCCATGTTTGTGTGGTTTCTAGAAACCTTCCAGTGTAAATGGCAGCTCTGCGGTTTGATGAAGCTAACACTGTGCATGTGGCCACTGTGTTTATTCGTTCAAGTGCTTATGCTTAAATTCTGATCCCTCTCCTCTCATGCTGACAGAAACCTCTTTACCATCAGAGCTACAGGGCAAACCCAGAATTAAACTCAGAAATCATTCCATGTCAGCATCAGAGTCTCTCTCCTTTGATCTACTTCTGGAAACAGGTAGCATTCACCTAGGTGGTCAGTATTTCAGTCAGTGCTTGGTGCTGCTCTGCAGGTGTGCACAGTCCTGGCCAAAGAGAGCTCTGCTCTGTGAAAACAGTGGTTCTCTCAGAGAAGAAGATGCTGTGTAGAGATTCATTGCAAACTCCAAAGTGTGCTCCCTGCATTCAGTCCTCCTCCTTCGGAGAGTGGGAAAAGTAAAGCAAAAGTCAGCTCTGGATAAATAGGGTGTCCCAATTTAAATTACTCCATTTGTGTGTATGTTGCACAGATGACATTTGATTGCAGACTTAACAGAGGAGCTGGGAATGGGAAAGGATCAAATAAAAATGCTGTCAGCATGTTGCTCTTCCAAACTGTTGTCCTGGCCAAATGTGCATGTCAGAACTAAAGACTTGATTTGTCTCTGAAGGGTTGGGAAACAAGTTCTCCTAAAATAAAATGAAGAAAACCGAGCCACTGATTCTTACTGGGTCATTTCTTAATTGGTTGGAATAAGATGTTTGAAAAAAACCCAGACCATCCAACCAAACTAAGCCCTGTTCCTTCTTTCCCTCCTCTCTGCAGCATATGTGAGCACAGCCGAGAGAATCTGATGTCACCGTCTAACATGGGGGTGATATTTGGACCTACGCTCATGCGTGCACAGGAGGACACCGTAGCAGCGATGATGAATATCAAGTTCCAAAACATAGTGGTTGAGATCCTCATCGAGCACTTTGGGAAGGTACAGGCAGCAGTCCCGGGAGCAGTGCCACACAGCTCCTGGCTGCGCCATCCTGTTCATGCAAACTGTTGCTGTGGCAACGATGTAGAGCTCTGGCTTCTTATTCCAAAGTCTCCTTAAGGGCTGGGATGGTTTTATGTAATGCACTGTTCTGAAATGCTTCAGAAGGAAACAAAGTGTAGCAGGTGTGTTTCTGGCTATTGCCTTCGGCTAGTTCTGAAGGAAACCCTGAGTCTAGGGTCTTTCCTGTTTAAATAAGAGGAATCTTTGTTGTTGTTGTTGTTTTGTTTTTAATAAAAAAAAAAAAAAAAAAAAAAAAACAACAAACA
>NDXB01001005.1:61873-85837 GCA_002631895.1 Agapornis roseicollis
TTTTTTTTTTAATAAAAAAAAAAAAAAAAAACAAAAACAACAACAACAAACCCACCAACCCAGAAAACCTATTCTCTATCTGGACATTTCAGGACTTTATGCTTTCCTTTCCTGAAGACAGGAGCTAGACCAGCGCATCACTGGTCTCAACTGGCACAGTCCAAGATGAGACACTATACAATACAGGGGAGAAAACCCCAAAGCAGACAAGCATTGAAAGGCTAATGAAAGTAACTCAGCACTGCCTGTGATCTGTTGAGATCCAGGCAGGCCTGGGGAGAGGAGCTGCTGCCTGGGATGGAGCTGTCAGAGTAGACTTGAGCAGGTCCTGTTGTGTGGGGCAGTGCTCAGCGTGGGGCAGTGCACCCCAGTGAGGCTCCGCAGCATTTGCCTTTGCTGAACATTTTTGTGTGAGAGCATTGCCTGAATGCACAGCCTGGCTTAGTTTGCTGCGGTGGGTGCTGAAGACTCATGTATAGAAAACAGCTGCTTTATTGTGGGGCATTTTGTTTCCTGATGCAAAGCAGAGTTTTCTGCTGTCTCCTGTTTTAGTGCTTCCTCCTTGTACTATCTGATACAATCGCTTCAGGTTTCAGGGTGCCTGAAGGATGATAGAGCTGTATGTTAAGATTTAAAAGCTTGAGCAGCATTTGTATTCCAGTCAGTGTAGCAGGGACCAGATTTCTTTCCTGGTAGCAATGCTAGGTTCAAAGGAGTAAGTTTGGTCCTTCAGCTTTTTGTAATGCTTTACAGAATGTCCAAACGTTTATGTCTTAGAGTAGGGGAAGTTTGAAGCCATCCTTCAAAGGATGTTGTTTGTTGTGAAGAGGTCAGGGTAGCGCTCTCAGCAGACAGGGCAGCACAGCTGCAGAGATGAAGCTCCCTTTTTGGGAAGAGGAGGCTGAAACTGAAAGAGCAAGGTTCTTACAAAAGCAGATATGGATTTGGAGCAACCAAACAAGGACCAGATAGATGGTGTGGGATTTGGTTGTGGTGCTGAGGAGGGAAATGAGATAAATGGGATAAAAGAACTCAGAGAGACTTTTGAGCATCCATCCAAGAAATTCATGAAGAACACAAGGCAGTTTCTTTGTAGATCTCTGTTAATGTTTTTAGTAAGTTCCCACAGCAAAACAGTGAATTGTTTGTGTGCTGGGGTCCTCACACAACTTGTTGAGAGCTGAGCCTCTGCCTTCCCTCTTGTACAGCCCGTGGTGCAGGCTGAGTCAACATATCATCTAGATTGCCGCCTCTAAGAAATGGAATTAAATCTTTAATTAAGCCAGATGCCTCTTTGCTTGCTTTTAATTTCTTCAATGATAAGGTTAAGTTAGTAGCATTTATTAGATTGAGCTTGTAAGTTCAGCTTCACAGCTGAAAGTGTCTTCAGCTCACACATGAGCAAACACTTTAAATGAGTCTGAAGGAAGAGGGGAATATGGTGTGATATGAAGACTCTAAGGACAAGTAACTATTTGTGAAGTCTTTGTGGGTAATTACTGTTTCCACAGCTCATATTTCAGTTAAATTAAAGAAGCTGATGATTCTGGAAATGCCTTCTTCGCTGTACCAACCTTCTCAATATGAGGATCTGTCAATATCTTCGTACTTTCAAGTTGTTTAACTTGGATTTTCATTTAGGAGGCAGAAGCAAAGCAGAGGCTGCAGCCACATCTTAAAAAGAGTAGTTTGCAGTGGGGTTTAGCATGGGTTTCAGATGTGGAAGAGCATCTTGTGAAAGCAGCATTCTGTGGTATCTTTATAATCATCCTTGAGGCATGTACTTACTCTTTTTCTTTACAAAACAATATTGGATTCTTGTCAATATATAGGATTGAGGTTGATGTTTTGAAAAGATGGCCCTGCTGCAGGTAATCATTTGCTATTTTAATACTACATGAGCTGCTGCTTTTAAATCATGGGCTGTTTCTGTCACAGCAGATTCCTCTGAATCCAGGCAGGGGGAATGCACCCAACCTTGTGCTCTGGAGCAGAGAAAATGTACTACCCCTGCAAAGGGCAGAGCCCCTCTTGGCATTAAGCATCAGCAGCCACCATGTTTCACCAAATAGGGAAGGAAAAGCAGCTGAAATGACCCATTTGGGGTCAGCTGGGTCTTTGCCCTGGATGTGTTGTTCCTCCTCTCTTCAGGAGAGAAGCCTGACTAACAGCACATGGTATTTGTACTGAGCCTGCTGAGGGGGAAGCCTGTGCAGACCAGGCTGGGTGCAGTTCAGGTCTGCCCTCACCCAGGTGAGGAGGCCAGTGTCCATGCTCACCATAGCACATGGTCGCTGGTCTTCAAGATCAAGAAGGTTAAAGCAGGTTGTGTTTTTCTCTCTCACCCTCATTTTGGTTTCCCAGAACTGCTTTTTTGGTTGGGAGAAGAAAGAATATGCTTTCGATTTGATTCCGAAAATGTCATGCTCAATCAAACCAGGATCTTGGATTTCTTCATTTTAAAGTCGTTACGAGTGACATAATGAAATTGTTCCTCTGTAACAAAGTGCATTGAGAGAGCAGCAACCCCGCTTGTCGGCGCGACTGGCACCTGTGCTTGTTCTCTGAACTTGAGCCAACTCCTTCCGACAGCAGGAAGGGGCCAGCTCCACATTCTTCCAGGGTGGGCTGTGCAGCCTCTGGTCTCAAGAACTCACGCCACCCCATCTGTGGTAACTCACTCGAAACCTGATAAAAATTCAATTCATATTCATGGGAAAAACACAAGAGCAGTTGGGTTTGGTCTTTATGTGGTGGTTCGGATCTTCAAGAAACTGCCTGGAAGCTTAATTCTTTTTCATCTCTTAAAAAAGTCACTGACGACTAAACCCAACCAAATCGGTACCATATCACCAGTGAGAAAATGAGATCAAACTCCTTGGCAACATTGTTTTTATGCCAGTATTCCATCCGAGATAACTTCATAGTGCCACACACTTTATTGTAAGCCAAGAGCTGAAGGGTTGTTAGCATTAAATATAACCAGTTTGTTTGGGTGCTTTCCATAGATTATATCGCCTCACCGATGTGGAAATCTTGATGTTTCTCAGAAATTGTCGGCTTCAAAGCTCCCTTCTTCTCTTCCAGGATAATTTGCTCCTACACATTTTGTCTGTACTGGTGATTTTGCTGCATTCATTAGTTCAGTGCTGCAGGAGGTGTGCAAGGTGCAGAGCATGCAGCCTGACTGGAGGAGTGCCAACAGCCGGACCCATGTATGGATCTGTAACTAAAGCACCGGCTCTGCTTCAGCCCCAGCAGCCGGGGCTCTCCTGGGTGCTGCTAACCTTTGAGGGCAGCTGGTGGGCACTGTCTGCCCTCTGCCAGAGAGCCTCACAGGGCTGGAGTAAACGGCTGTGAGGGCCCTTCCAGGTTCTTGTGGGCTGTGGCTGGTCAGTGTGGTTTGGAGCAGCTTCTCCAGCCCTCTGGGGTCAGCCAGGGCTGAGTCAAGCCACAGACCGCTTCTATGTGTGCTGCAGAGCAGAGAGGAGTGTGGCAGCCCTTGACATAGGCAATGGATGAGCACTTGCCAGGCGGGAGCTGGGTCTTTGTTCCTGGTGTGGTGTGGTGTCCTCAGAGAGCTGCCCGACATGGCATGGTGCTTGGCCAGGAAGGGGGGTCTGAACCATACACTGCTGGAGCTGTGGGGCCATGGGGAAGATGTCCAGGGTGGCCAGCATCCCTCTCTGTGCTGGCAGGCAGACCTTTGGCTGGAGGTGCAGCAGCAGCCCCTTCAGGTCAGACCATCTAAACGTATCTGCCTTTACAGATCTACTCTGGCCCACCAGAAGACACTACAGCCCCACCGGTGCCTCCTCCAAGAGTAGCTGCCCGGCGGCATAAACCCATCACCATTTCCAAACGTCCTCTGAGGGAGAGACCCATCTTCTTTGGCGCTTCTGTGGAAGAAAGCGGAGGTCAGTTCAGCTGTTCACTGGTGCCTTACCTGCCTTCCATCCCTCCTGTTTCTTTTAGCACCTTTCAGGGAGCAATAGAGATATCAATAACAGGACTGCACTTCCCAGGCCATAAGGGAAGTGAGGTTTGTTGTTCAGTGAGTAGGGAAAGCAAAAAAACCCTCACACATAGGCTGCGTCATCTCACAACTCAAACTCCTTGGGAACATTTTTTTCCCCATTACTTGCAGCATTCTCCATTAACTAAACAAAGAGGTTTTGCTTCAGAGGCAAAAATGCAAAGTGATGTAAATGCAGCTGAGGAGCAGGGGTGGTGGAATGAGTGGAGGCTGTTTGCTGCTGGAGCCCTGTCCCAGCAGACCATGGCAGTCCTGAGAGGAACGGCAAGGCCAGCTCTGCCCCTGCTAATTGTACATCTGGAGCAAGAACTTCTTCAGGATCCAGTGATAGTATTTTCTAGACGAAGCACAACTCAGCTGTTGAATTCATTTGATTGTAAGGAAATACTGAGGCTCTTGTTATCGTATTGAAGGGCACATCATGCTTCTCTCTGCACCTGATTTTCTGTAATTGTCGTTGCAGGCTGTGCCCTTGATCACATCATCAGAGACAAAGTCTTTTCCTCTGTTACAGTCTTCAGAGCTTTGGTGATGTTTTAGGCCTAACGCTGCAAGTGTACTTTTTGGCACTGGCAAAACATGATTGATGCAGGTTGCTGATGGAAATCACAAGACTGCTCATGTAGTGAGAGATGGCCTTACATTTAAATGTTTCTCCAAACTGGAAGCAGAAGCATTAGCATTTGATGCTTCATGGCTGCAGGGCACCATTGGTTTCATAGCACTGCTTCGGCATCCCCTGTGTGAGCCTCTAGCACAACAAAAGGGATGAGTTGAATGATTTTTCAGGGATGTAAAAGCATGATACACAACTTGTCACGAGCAAGAGCACTGGAAATTTGAAAGAAACCCATAAGTATATTCTGTAATATAGTTTCAGCTTTCTTCATGCCTCAGTATTTGCATGAGCCTCTTGCTGTTTGTGTTTTGCTCAGGGTGAGGGTCTTCCCATCCCCACACACACATGCTTGTCCCTTGGTACCACAGGAGCTTTGTGGCTCTGGGGCAGAGACCACCATGCCTCCATGCTGCTTCCTAATGCAGTGTCTGTCTGTCCTGTTGGCTCCACAGCAGACCGGAACAGCCAGACCCCCAATGGCAGTAGCAGCACAGAGGTCCCCAAGCCACTGCACCGCAGCCGCCTGCCTGCCCCCCGCCTGGGGGGAGATGAGCCAGGACGTTCCCCTACCGAGAGCCGGCCTTACCCGCGCACCGAGGCAGAGGTGGGGAAGATGGTGGCCAGGCTGCAGGATGGAGGAGTGAAGTCGGCCGGTAAGGCAGCCAACGGCATGGTGGCCAGCCCTGCCCTGAGGACCTCCACGCTCCAGGCCAAGAGACCTGCTCCCCGACCAGGAATATACGGCAGAGAGGGTGAGCCTGGGGCTGTGATCCTAGCTGAGGCAAGGCACAAGGAATTCCATTCTCCTGGGGAAAACTCGAGGCACCCAAATCAGCCTTCCCCATTGCACATCATGCGCTGGATTGACTGGGGCGTGGGGGGGGGGGCTTCTCACCTTGAGTCCTCTTGATGTAGCTCAGCAAGAGGGATTGGGAGACCAGAATAGCTTGAGATGTGGGCACAGGCCCCACAGCCCCAGGGTTTGATCAGGTCTTGGCCTCCTGGCTTGTCCTGGTTGTATTCGGACAGTGGGTACCTTTGTTGTGTTGCTTACTGGGGATGCAGCTGCT
The DNA here is from genome assembly GCA_002631895.1 of Agapornis roseicollis. Taxonomy (NCBI): domain Eukaryota; kingdom Metazoa; phylum Chordata; class Aves; order Psittaciformes; family Psittacidae; genus Agapornis; species Agapornis roseicollis. Next base: position 67,599 of record NDXB01001005.1, read on the forward strand.
GCCAGGTTTCAAGGCAGCCTTCAGAGCTGGTGCTGTCCCTGCTGAGCCCATCAGATACCACTAGCATCGGATGAAGTCAGGCTTTCTGTGCAGTAGCTGAGCCTCTTGTGCTAAGCTCAAGCTAGCTCAGTGGACTCAAAATTGAGGCTCAAAGGGCAATATAAAGACCATTAAACCCAAAGCAGTTTGTATCCAGTCTAAGCAGCTATAAGCCCTCTGGATTGCCAGTGCTTTCCTCAGTAGGATGAGGAAAATGGCTGAAGTCACTTTCACATTTTAATTTCTAATGGTTGTGTCTATCAGACTGCCTGCAGTTTCTGGTTTATTGAGGCCTTACTGGGAATGTTGATTTTAATGGTTCACCCATTGGTGTTAAATAGATATACTTATTATTTGTATTCTAATAAGCTTTATAGAGACACCAAGGAGCTGTCTGCAGAACAGCACACGTTGCCATAACAGCAGGTATTTGATGCTGAGCTTTATAAAATACTCCGGCACTGGAGGGAAGGTGTTGGGTCCCCAGGGCTGACATTTATTCCTTGGAAGTCTCAAAGGGTGAAGGGAATAACGAGGTTGGCTGAATCTTGGGGAAGACAAGCCACTGAGGCAGGAGCTGCTGCGAGCAGAACAGAAGGCTGGGGGGAGAGGACAGGTAGTGCCACTGTCCGAGATAAAACCCAGAGGAGCAGCAGCCCTGGACTGCAGGGATCAGCAATTTGTGCTGTTCCTCTTGCTTTTGAAGAGCAGCACTGCACAGGTTTGGATTAAGAAAGCTTGTTATTCCCAGGCAGTATCATCTTTGCAAACAGCAACTATATCAAGTTTGTTATCCCAAGGTTCAGCATCAGGTCCCCTTTCCAGTGCCGGGAAGGCTGTGCTGGGGCAGGCAGAATGGGAACTGCCTTTTTCTGGGATTCTTTCCCTAAATTCTGACTATTAGCTACCGTCAGAATGAAGGTGTTGGGGCAGACAGATAGACAGACAGAACCAAGCCCGCTGACTTGTTTAATGCCTCCCTATAAACATCTAGCCCTCTACCAAATCTTCATACTCAGTGTTCATAAACTTCAAACTTGCAGGTGAGTGTGACGGTGTCCCTAAGCCACGATCCCATGGCGATAAGCCCGTGATAATGCGTCCCCCGGTGAGACCTCCAGACCCACCATGCAGGACTCCTGTCCCTCCAAAGCTGGAGCAGAGGCCAGATCTGATAGGGGGAACAGCAGAAGAGATGCCTTCATCTGTGTAAGTCATCAGCCCTTGGCGAGTGTGTGGGGTGGGCAGCTCAGCCTGAGGGAGCTGCCGACACCAGTGGGCTTGGGGAACATGGAGTGGGATGAGATCAGCCCAGGCAGCAGGAGTAGAAGCTGGCATCACTTAATGGCAATTTTAGGAGAGGAGGGTGAGAAAAACTACACTGGTTTCCAGTGCTGGTGATGTACAACAGCTGGAGCCTGTGGGCATCCCTTCCAACACCCATGCGAGTGCAGTTTGAATGACATGTTGGAAAGCTGTACAGAGGGCAAAGCCTGGGAGGGGAGCCGTGGTCACAGCAAAGACAAGCACATGGAGCAGAAACAAAGCTCTGAACCTTCTCAAGTACAGCCCTGGGACTGAGCTTTGTCCCATCACCTTCTCTGCTGTGGTGGAGCTGAAAAGCCCCTCTCTGCCTGGCTCTGAGCAAGCCTCTCAAATGAGATGCTTCCCTGGGAAGGACAAGATCCAGTTTGGGTCTCTCTTAAGGAAATTGGCTGAAGTTCAGCTCTGTCAGATTTCTTTCAGATTTTAAAGAGACAGAAACCTTGCTAGCTTCAATGGGAATCAAAAGAAAAACCAATAAAGAAAAAGGGTGACTAAATACACAGGGATCTCAGCCCAGCAGCCAGGACTGGCTGGTGGGGAGGCTGTAACCTGGGCCCACTGAGGAGCTCTCTGCTGCTGCACATCCAGGAAAGACGCACATTCCATTCCTCTGCCATCCCAGTAGGGATGGAGTACATAAAAACTGAAGGAGAGGCCATAAAAGGTGATAAATGCAGATGTATAAACCAGCATGTAGGAATATAAGCAAGAGAACGGAAATAAGCAGTCTAGCCGAAAGCAAGGCCAGAGCAGTGGGAAGATAGAAGGGAATGGAGCTGGCAGCGTAAGGAGCACGGCGTCTGCCTCAGCAGAAAAGACGTCGGTCAAAGGTGATCCTCTTCTGTGTCTGCTAATGCTACTGCTCTTTTCCCTAGCATACATGAGATCTAATTAGCAACTTGTCTTATCAGGTAACTGGAGCGACCTCTTTTGTTCTTTTTGCAGGGTGGCCTCTAGGACAAAGTTCTTTGAGACAGCTTCCCAAAGAACAAGCAAGTAAGCCTGGCATGGAGAAGCTGGCATGTAAATAACTGCAGCCCCACTGCATGGGGTGCTCCCTCCGAGGCAAAGCAAGTCAGCTCAGGAGGTCCCAGTCCCACCTTTCTTGCCTTATACTCATGGGCAGAAGATGGGTCTCAGGCAAAATGCTGAAACTAAACAAAGAGCACTAAGTGTAAAGTGGGAACCCAGATACAGACTTGATAAGTTCAATATAAATCAGCTAAGTGATAAATATACCTATGGATTCCTTTTATTGTGTGTGTGCATTTAAGCAGTGCAGTGCACAGTGTACTTCTCAGCCTTTGCAAAGAGCAGAGATAAGATCATGGGAGAGATGAAGAGGGCTGGTTAGAACGAAGCAGCTGATCAGAGATGCACAACCGGAGGATGGTTGGGCCTACACACTGTATGTACAGGCATAGCTCCACCACAGGTATGGTGGGATGGAGTGACAGCTTGGGCATGGATGCCTTTGGACTAGGCTGGGATGGGGAGCTTTGGATTGTGAGCATTGTGCTTTGTGGCAGCAGATTTCATTTGTAATGATACCTACTCAAATAAGCTTCAGCTTCCTGCCATTAAAGATCATCAGCCTCTGCCAAAAGTGGAGGGAGGTTTGTGTGTAAGTCTGATAAATGTTGAGTTCACTTGCTATATTGCAGAATACATCCCTGACATGACTGTTACCCAGCCCTTGATTTAGGTTTGGGTCTGAGTTTGAGCTTGCTTGTTGCATTAATGCTTTTTTTCTATATTCTTCCACTTCCTTCTATACAGTTCTTCATCACCACAAGGCAGGATCCCAGGTGATGAGAGCTGAGGCTAAAGGTAAGTGTTTGTGGCAGCAAACAAGATAATAAACCAAAAGCACATATGTAAGACAAATTTGGCATTTATAGGGTGGTTGGAGTCCAGTGGAGGCAATGGGCATCTCAAAGGAAAGATCAGGAGAAATAAACGTCCTTCTTGTAGGAGAATCTTGCAGAAGGAAGGGTAGTGACTAGAAGTGGCCCATGCTCGAGGGGTATTATGGCAGGGTGGAGTAAATCAGCTGGTGGAGCCAAGACCTGGGCTTGCCCTGGTTGTGGTTTTGCAATCGCTGATGAATTTACACTGCTGTATAGAACATGCTTGTTATTTTCTTCCAGACTTTGTAACCGTCTCATCCCAGCTGGACCCAGGAGATTTTCTGTGGTTGTGAAATGGACATGTCACAGCTAAGACTTTTCCAGTTCCAGTGCCCCTGGAGAGCAGCTGTTTTACCGGACGATAATTTCAGAGCATGCTGTCAGAAGTGGCTCAAGAAATTAGAAGAGAGGGAGATAATGATGGAGAGAAGACCCTACCCACACATCTGTGTTGAACTGTTCCCAGCCCTTCTACCTGTCCTCTCCCGCAGGCTGTGAAGGATGCTCATGTGTGGCCTTGCAGGCGTCCAGCAGTGTTTGCAGGGCTGTGGAAAGAACACAGCCTGATCTAGAGTGACCATTTATCTGCTCACTCTTTGGGAAATGTACTTTGGCAAGGCTGACCTTAGACAGATATTGGAGTCAAAACACAAGGGACTAACTTCTCAGGCTTGGATGCAAGGGTAGAGCAACTGGAGTTTGTGTTGGCCTCTTGCTGCAAGAAGCTCCTTCCCTTTATCTTATGTTTTCCTTGCTCAATAAGCTATAGTGTGCTATAGTGTGTTTTTCAGTGTGTAGGAGAGCAGCACCTGTTACTGGAAATGCTGCTGTGTCCTTCTGTGGCAGGCAGGACAAGAATTGGGGGGACCATCATCCTTAGCTCTGCAGGGCATCTCTTCATCTTCTCCCTGGCATCAGCCCACCCCTGTCCCAGAAAGCTGTGCTGGCAGCCGTGGCTTTGCCTGCCTCATCCCCTGCCTGTGCATTGGCATTCCAGTTGGTGTTGATCACATCATTCCAGTCAGCACTGGTCAGGTCAGCAGCCTCCAAGAGTACAGCTGGGAGGAGACAGCAAGTGCTGCTTCTCCTCCTCCTCTTCCTCTTAGTTCTCCAATGTGAGCCATTCTCCCACCAGATCTAATTCCCACCAAGAAACCTCTATCCTGGGGTTATTCTGGTGGGCCAGCATAGAGGTGGTGAGGAGCAGATACTTGCTGAATGTGGGCCAAAGCCCATCATTTTTCTAAGAGGCACCCAATTTCTTGTTTGCTTGCTATATGCATTTCCAGTCCAACAGATGCCCAGTCTCTTTTCCTCAGCAGTGGCTCTGTAGGTCATGCCCTTCATTCTGGAAGGCTTGTCCTAGCCAGGACCACACTTAGTACCCCTGTTAACAGCAAAGGCTTATTTGTGGTTCCAGCTGACACCCGGGCTCCGTTCCTCAGCTGTAAATAGGCGATGAGCAGTTTCCCTGCTTCCTCTCACCAGCCCAAAGGTGACTTCTCTGTTCTGAATTATTTTCCTTGGGTGCTGGGAGCATTCCCAAACCAGTGACCAAACATTCCCATTAGCTGCTTCCTGGGTGCTCTGTCCTTTTGAGTGCACTTTGTGTCCTACCTGGCGCAGGTTTGCTGGTGGGATGCTGCCATGGTCCTTCCCATGTTGCCTCCTGACCTTGCCTTGTGCGTGTAGATAGTGTTTGTCTGCTCTATTGCTGAATGTAATTCTGGCACACATAGTGTGTCAATGGTGCTTCTGCTCCCTTGGGCTTTGGTGGTGCCCCAGCTACTCACTCCTGTACCCCTCCCTGTGCTTTGAACAGTGGCACGTAAAAGTGGCTTTAAAAGACAAAACCCCAGTGGTATCAACATCCAGACTGTGTTACACACTCCAGGATCTCAGGACTTTTCAAAGCTGCAGTGAAACCTTTGTGCTGCAAGTGCTGGCAAGTGGCTGGGAGGTGTGAGCAGCACTGAAACAGAGCACATCATTGTGTTTTTCTGGTCAGGTATCTAAGAGAGCAGTTAAGATGGGGCTGCAAGCCAGTGAGAGTGAAGCAGGGGAGAAGTGCTCTGACCAGCCCAGATGGCTGGGAATCCTCTCCAGCCACCCAGCAGAGGAACCAGTCCCAGGTGTCCCGCTGTGGGCAGCACTGCTGCCTGAGCCTGCCCTTCCTTAAGGCTTCAGCACTGATGCCTGAAGCCTGCCCTTCACTCTTCTTGGGATGGCTGTCCCAGAGGTGTCAGGCCAGGGGCTCATCCACAGAAGGCCAGCATTTCACTCTCTGGGCTGTGCTTTGAGAACCCCTTGAGGCTGTGGGCTTGGGAAGCACATGGACTTGCATGGACATGGGTGTCTCCGGTGGTGCCTCTGTGTGTGGACCTGGAAACAATGGTTGTTGCATCTCCTATGCTGCTGGTGTACATCATGCTCATCACCCAGCGCAAACCATGTGGGACAGAGCTGGGCCCATGGGAAGAAAAAGAACCAAGGGACTTTGGTTTTAAGTCTGGTGTTGTGAACAATGGAGGGAAGCAGCTTATTAGAAACGGATTTCATTGTGTAACTGTAGGCGTTTGTCACACGTGTGCCTGTGCTGGGTTCTCCTCCTCTGTGAGCGCAGCTGAAGGCCGGGACCAGCAGCGGAGCAGTAACAGGGGTGCTGGGTTGTGCTCTGGAGGGCTGTGGGGCACGATCCCTGCTGCCATCGCCACAGGAGCGGCACAGCCAGGAACATGGGATTCATCCTGTGCAGCGTGGCAGGGCCCCCATGCATCCGCCACCAGAGCCGGTTTGTCATGTAAAAGCATAGGTTCCTTCAAGTGTTTGTAAAATTTCCATGAAGTGAAAAAGAACAGAAGTCCACAAGTGTGCTTTTTTCCTTCTTTAAGCAATGCTCAAGTGTTGCCACACTGCAGCCATCCTCTGCTGTGCAGGTCCCACGGGCAGCACAGGACCTGTCTCAGCACCCCAAGGACACAGCAAGGCGAGGCTGTGTGTCCTTGGGGCTGATGGAGCCCCACACACCGCCCGTGTCTGCAGCCACAGCTCCACGCTCTGTTTTGAATTCCCCAGATCGTTCAGCTGCCTCTTCCAGCACAAACATCCTTCTACTTCGGAAGTGCTCACTGCTTTGTTGAGGGATTTATTTAATGTAGTTTAACCTAATACCGTTGTAGGTTTTTAACCTAATATCATGTAGTTTAACCTAATATCATTATTTTTACCTAATATCATCTAATGTCATTTTTTTAACCTAATATCTGCACAGCTGCAGATGAGGAACTGCTCCAGTGGTTTGAGAGGAATGAATTCAGCTCTGGTGTTGGTGAGGGTCTTTGGCTGGACCTGGTGTCCTTCTCCGTGTCCTTGTGCAATGATTTCACACCATCCCAGCCCTAATATAAGGGTGCTGAGCTTTGCAGCATGAGTCCAGGTTTGCAGGTTTGGAGCAGGTCTGAGGTTTGCCCTGGCTGCAGTCCCTGAGCAAGCACTGCTCCTGCCAAGCGTGGTCCTACCTGTGGCAGGGGGGTTGGAGCTGCGTGAGCTTCAAATCCCTTCCATTCTGTGCTTGCAGGCAGCACTTGAGAGCTTTTTTGGTTTTTCTCCCCTCCTTTTTTGTTTCTCCGAGAGGTTACGGGCGGAGGTAGGCTTCCTCNCCATTCTGTGCTTGCAGGCAGCACTTGAGAGCTTTTTTGGTTTTTCTCCCCTCCTTTTTTGTTTCTCCGAGAGGTTTCCTCTGGAGGCTGCAGTTCTCCCAGGGATGGATGTCTTTAAAATGACAGCAAGAAAAAAAGCGGTGTTCCCATTCGCCCTCCCATGAAATGATTGCAAATTGGAATGAGCAGCAGGGCCCTACCCCAACAACCCTGGTCTCCCCACCCACAGGTGCGTGCTTTATTTTGCAGTGGAAAACATTTTGATCTAACTGGGCAAGAAAGGAGTCTTCAGCACGAGCACAGCCGTGGAGGTTTGTATACGGAGAAAAGAGAGCACAACCGGACAGTTCAGAGCTGGAGACTGGGCCCCAGTGAGGACTTCCAAAGGAAGGATCTGGAGAGGTTAGGGGCGAACTTCAGTAGACACATCTGCATGATAAATTTAGCACTGAAATGTACTTAGCGGAGCACAGACATCTTGAATTTATGTGCTGCGCAGAGACCCATAATGGCTCAGGAATCCACCCACACAGGGCTTTCTGCACCATCACTCTTCCACACCAGACGTTTTCTTGGCAGCCGTCAGCAGCATTACTTGGCCGATGCAGCCATGAAAGAGTCAGACCACCAGAAAGAAACATCCTGCAATTGGCTTAAAAAGTCAGGGGATGCTCTGAACCGGTGAATGTGGCAGTGTTTTCCTTATGGAAGAAGTGCTTTCACAGCCTTCGTCGGGCTCTCTGAGAGCCCCTAAAAGGCAGAAGTTCTGGAGATGCTTGGATCCATGTATGAAACGTTGCCATTCCCATGGAGGCTTAGACAAATACAGTCCTCTCCCCTCTCCCTGAGGCATTGCCCCCAGGACCTTTGTCCTCCTGCAGGTCAGGCATCCTTTGCTCTGTGCCTCGGCCATCCCGGCACTGCGCTGCCATGCCATGGCCCTGCTGTCAGCCTGCTCTGGTGAGGACAGGGGCACACAGGGCCCTGCTCACCCTCTCATTGGCATCTCCGCACTGGCTGTGGTTGGAGGCGGCAGGAATGCTGGGGAAGGAGCAAACCCCGGAGCTGGCTCATGTTCCTCGTGTCGAGAGCACACGGGGCAGCGTGACCCTGCTGAGGTCTGCGGCTGCATGGGGAGGGCAGAGCAGCTCCCGGTGCCTCTCCCAGCCCTGACCACAGCTGCGGGCAGTGGGATACCAGCATTCCCACTTTGGATGAGGGCTCCAGGTGAAGCCTGGTGCTCTGGTCAGTCTGTCTCAGAGGGAGCTGCAAAAACTTGTGTTATGTGACCTGAAGAAGCTAACCTAAATTTAAAGGGCTTTCATACTAAACAGTTAATTTGCTCATGACCGGGCCCTGTCTGGGGCTCCTTCACATCTGGTTTGTAGTCCCACACATTGTCTGCAACTGCTTTAAGTACTCTACAGGCAGTTTTAGACCTGTGAAAAGCTGGTGTTCTGGTGGCTCCTGGTCCTGTTTCCATTCCTTGACTGGGTAAGGTATCGGGTCAGTCACAGGACAGTTCAGTGGCTGGATTCTGAACCCTTTGAGCAATGCAGAGACACGACATGCGCAGGCACCAGCCTGTCTGTAGCCATGGCTCACCACCATCAATGGAGAAAGGACCCGTGTGGATGGGAGACTGCCTGAGGCCAGAGGAGGAGGTGAAAGCCGCCAACGTGGGACATGGGTGGCAGCAGGTGGGTGTCCTGCAGGGGGTCCCCACTATTGGCATGGTTTAGGCTATGGTCCATTCACATCTGATCAAGCCCAGCATGCAGAGCATCTCCCTTCCCCTGGCTTGCACTGGTACAGCCTGAGAGGGTCACAGCAACCCCAACACTGATAGAGCCAGAAGGCCGCAGGGAACCGGTTGCCAGTACAGCTGTATTGGTGTCAGCAGTGCTCCCAGGGTGCTGGGGGGTAAAACCACTGTTGAAATGTGTGTTTAAAGCAACTCATTATTGTTTTAGGAAATGGAGCAACTTTTTTTGTTTTAAAGTATTCCCAGTGGCTGTTCTAAGGACAAAGGCAAATAAACTGCTTTAAAGCACAGAACCATTTTAGGCCTGCTTGAGATCTTTTCAGCCAAGAAAAACCCCAAAACAAAGCAAGATTGATTCAGTTTCTGCCATTCCAGTCCCCCCTCACAGAAGATAGCCCCAGTCCAGCCTGCTGCTTGGAGGATGGAGTTGGTCAGAAAAAGGTTCCAGCTGCATTTGTCATCACAAAGGTCCAGTAAAGGCAGCTGGCAGCCTGCCTGGGACAGAGGCTATTTGCCAACTGGGCCAGGAGGGTTACAGCCTGCAGAGACCTACAGAAAAATGTACCTGGCAGCATGCAGCAGAGCTCCGCAGCCCTCTCCGGCTCCCCAGCCCTCAAGTCCTCCTTCCTTCTGAGGGATGTTGCTGTTTCCAAGCTGCATGGTTATTGTGGACATCATGCAGGGCTCTGTCCATTGCCAAGGACAGAGCACTTGGCCTGAGCATCTCTCCCTTCCCTCTGAGCTGCATTGAGCCCCCTGAGCTCCTGTCTCTGCTGGAATGGAAGGCCTGGAGAGGGTCTCACCCAGGTCAGGACTGCGGGCTTTGCCTGGTAGGAGCTGTGCATCCTGCACCCCTTTGGGCTGCCCCGGCTCTGCTGTACAGCGGGGCTGGCAGCTTGGACTCTGCTCCTTTGCAGTCACAGCAGCAATGGAGACACCTGGCAGCCTGGTTGTCCACAGAACATGGTCCCTGGCCCCTGCTTGGCTGGCACCAAGCGTCCTGTCCTCAGCTTGTGGTGATGTTGTGGGGCAGAGATGGGGCAGCCCTGCCAGCACCAGCACCAGAGAGCTCATGTGTTGGACCAGCAGCTCCGGAATGTCCCAGGTGACACTGGTGGCCAAGTAAATGTTTGATGGGGGACACTGGGGTGAACATGGTGACAGGTATCTGAGACAGCACCACAGGCCATGAACGGCCATGGGTTTCTCCATGTCAGTTAAGGGTGAATGTTGCAAACAGACATTCCTATGCAAATGTGACTCAAATAGAGGCATGGGACCAGATGACTAAACAGGATGCTACTCCACATGGGTAAGGCTTTTTGTACCAATCAGTATACTCTGCTTTCAGCCTGCAGGGTACTGGTACACGTACCGCTGCTGTGCAATTACACACCAGGCATTGCCAGCTATTTGTGGACTAATGAGGTATTATTCCTTTTTTCCAAGCTCTTTGGTTTATCTCCCAGTGAACAGAATCTTGACCCTGTGCAGCATTCACATCTGTGCCTTGTATTAAAAAGCATGCGGGTAAGTAGTGGTTTTTTATTACTTGGGAGAGCATAGGTTAACGTTATGAAGAAGTTCCAGCAGAATGGATTTACAACTGCTCGTAAAGACAGTGAAAATAACAAGAAGCGGAGGACACTGGCCTTTATTAGCTGCTTGCTTTGAGAAATACAATAATCAAACGAAATTCAACTTAAAAGACCCAAAGAGGCACATATGAAAGGATTAGTCAATTGATATGTAAATGAATTAACAGTTCAGATATGTGATTAATAGCAAAGTCTGACTGCGAAAACCAGCCTGTGAATGACCCGACATGCAGCCTCACCCACTGAAAAATGACCTGCTTGTTCCTGGTGTCTTCAACAGCTAATATTTGTCACACTGGGTAACGGTTTTCATGCACATTAACTGAAACAAAAGCCATTGAGCAGTGTTCCAACAAAGGAGATTCTGCTTTTATTGTACTCAGAACACCACCAGATTTTAAGATTACAAAAAGAGCTGAACACCAAGCGTGCAGGTCTGCCCTGTGGTACAGCACGGGCTGAGGGCTCACGGGGGGCCCAAGCATGGACTAAACCAGTCAAAAAGTGAATGTTTCCATCTCCCCTTGCGCAATTGGTGTTGTCCTCATCCCGGATGCCAGGCAGGTTTCCCTCTGGTTATGAGAATAAATGTCCTTCAGTCCCATATGGTGACTCCTGAGTCATGGTCATCTCCTGGGCATCCTCCACCACACCTTACTGGCCAAGGCAGCGACACCACTGCTCTCCACTCTGGACAATGTAATGTTGTAAGTCTCCACTTGCCTTATCCAATGCATTCAGTTCCAATTTGAAACCCAAAACAAAACAGAGACAACAGTCCAACTACTGTCCTTCTCTAGAAGCAGATTTGGCCTCAGATGCCACTGATTTGGGCAAAAACCTGTCATTTCTGAAAGGTGACTGAAAAAATGCTGCACCCGTAATATGGCTGCAGCCACAATAAAGTGATATGTGTATGCTTTGGCCTCACTGCATTATTTGCAGAGGCTAAAGGTTTGCAATGCAGCAAAGTCCCATCAAACCAGGGCATAGACTTCTGTGTCACACATAGGAGGAAGCTGAAAGCTCAGCCCTCGCCTTGGAACCATGCCTGGGGTAATAACCCTTATTGTAGCTGAAGAGTCTTTCTGCCCATTCTGTGGGCTACTTGAGCTTCTTCTTTTGGCAATCCTGCAGTGTTTGCTCCACGACTTTACTCAGCTATGGTGAAACAAGCAATTGCAGAGACGTTATGCTTTGTTACATTCATGACTACAGCTGTGGGCTGGGAGTCCTCCCCAGGCAAAAAGGCACCAGCAATGAGCTTTTTTTGGCTTATTACAAAGAAAATAAAATATATCAATATAGAGAACTCTTTTCATTACAGAGACGTGTTAACAAAACCAGCATAACATTGCCACAGAACGCAGAATACCCAGCACAGAGAGCGGCTCATCGTAAGTTTGCTGTGGTTTCATGTGTGGTGCAGATGTTAACTCTCTGAATCACAAATGCAGGTTCCCCTGCCGTTTCCAAAGGGAATGAGCAGAAGCCCCTCCGTGCTGCATGGGAGGCAGTGGGTGCAGAGAAGCTCCAGCCCCATGCCGCCACACCACCAACCTGCCCCGGATGCCAGCAGGCAGCACTGGCGACCTCTGGCTCTCCCTCAGACACATGAGCATCTTGCTCAACAGCCACTCTCCAGGAACTCCGTGTCATTTGATGCTGGGCACTGGGACGTGAGAGTGCTGAGCACAACCTGGCCGGTCCTTACGGCACGCGAGAGGCTTTTTGTGCCTCCAGAAGTCTACTTGGAAAGAGTTAAAAACCAGCTACCGCGCTGTAACTGCAGGATCCTGCCCCAAAGTGCAAAGACACTGTGCAGTCAAGGAGGGCAGAAATAAAGGGCGCTCTGTTGTCTCCCCTAAGTGCAAATACTACGCCTGTCTCAGCTACAGAATCACCTGCAAGCAAGCTGGAGAAGCAGATACCAACACCAGACTACACCAGTGTGTGTTGCATTCATGCCATGAACAGATGGACCTTTGAAAAATTGGGCAATACCTAACCAGAAAAAACATTAAAGTAAATGTTTCCATTATTACTGGCATACACTGACTCGTCTCCTGACAAGTAGTTAGTTGCAATCAGAAAAGAAACTCCTTTAGAGCATTATATTAAACAGATCTCTTTAGCAATATAAAGTGGGGCATGCTTTTGTTTTAGTATATACGTACATTTAACGTATGCCATTGAAACATCTAGGGAGAGAGCTCAGCAAGTGGAGCAGCAGCTGATGTAACAGGGAGCTGCGCTGCTGGTGACCTGGCAGGGGAGGGCAGCGAGCCCAGCTGATGGGAGGCAGTGGTCACCCCAGGTACCTCCTCAGCGTCCCTGCAGACACTGGCAATGACCCCAGTAGAGCAATAAAAGGAGCATGTGGTGGTGAAGGGGGTGAGCATCCTGCCTCCCCTCCGCAGGGCCGACTCGCTTGGTATCTACCTCGGTGAATCTGAGGTGGGATTTGGAATCAGCGAGGCCAAAGGGGTCCCCCCTCCAGGGGCTTGGCTATCCCGAAAGAAGCCTCAGGGACAGCACTGATATGACTGTGAGGATGGTGAAATTCTCTTTGCTTTATTAAAGCAAAAGAAGACAAGAAAAAGCAGAAGAGAACATGAAGTACAAAGACACATGGCAGGATCTGGACTTTGGTATTTCTGAAGTCTCATTTTGACCCAGTTCCTGCACCAGTCCATGGAAATAAACAAGGAAAGTGTCAACACCCCCCACAAATACACATCCAGTTGCTCCTGATCCCAGTTCCCGCACCCTCCAGTCACCACTCTAACGATGTTGCAAGAAGTCAACTTTTGAATGTAAAAGCTGCAGGAGTCTGCTTTGATGCTCAAGAGACAAAGAACATAAGGCTGGTGCCCACCCGAGCACAGAGCAGCCCTGGGGTGCTCACTGGTGACAGCCTGGCTGGTTCCTGCCCACTGGCTGGGGGCACCTCACCGAAGCTCCTGCCCCATCACACACCAACCCTGCCCACTCATGAGCTGCCCGCATCCAGCACATGGTGCACAGGCAGCATCCTCTCCTAAAGGCTTTTCATTCGCATTGTGCTTCCACCATTAAATCAGTATATGCAAATCCCTATCAAACTCCATTTCCGATTTCCCAGCAGAAAAGTACCCAGCAGGATATCTCCGCTCATTAATTAATGAAATCTTCACTGACAAGAGCTTGTGCAAATATGAAACTCTCCAAAGGAGCTCCTCAGATTGCTCCTGAACGTCCTGAACATTGATGAGCCAGCTGTTCACCGTGCCCTTCTGCTTTCTGCTCAGGAAGAGAGAAGCGCACCAGCAAGACTTTTTACCAGTTCATTTGCAAATATTAGTAGATCATATTAACATTTAAAATGCTTGCAGCCCTCTAAAATAGAAGCTTACTCAGAACATCGCCCTCCTGGCTGCCATTCAGGAAGGTTAGCTAAGGATTCTATTGCCATCCACATGAAGGGGTTTCAAGTGGAAGAGCACAAGCAGCGCCACATCCAGCAGGGGAGGAAAACCCATCACAAACAACTGCAAAGAAAGTTCCTCCCCTCCAATAGTTTTAAGGGCTTTATTCCTACCCCTTCCCTCAATGAAAATCCCACAGCGTGACTGAAAAGTATCTCAGTAAAACAAGTTTGTTCTACTGAGAGTTTACAAAGAGCCCAGAAGTACCTGAAGAGCTGATGGTGATGCTCAGCTCATGAATGGTCCAAGCAGCACAGGCATTAGTGCTGTTTTCTGCACAACAATTGTCTGCAACCTCATTCCCTTTGCTTTTTAAAGACACCCGACAAAGACAAGCAGCTGGTATTACACAGGGGGAACGTGTCTGATCAGTTCTGGCGTGCTCACGCTGTGCAGGAAGAGGGAACTGAAATGCAATGGGGAATGCAGGCTTGGCCACTGTGTGGGAAACTGAGCCCACCAAATAAATCAGAACACGGGCATCAAACAGGCCTGTGTTCCTCTCTGAACCTGAGGTATGAAACAGTCAAGCCTGACAAGCCAAGCCTGCATTTCTCAAGATACTCCTAAGGGCCACCAGCAGCTGCAGGTCAATCAAATCAGCCTTTGCTCTTTGCTGGCTGTGGACCAACCACCGGCCAAGCCAGGGCACATTTATCCATCATCCTCACTGTGGAGCTGCAGCCTGTGCTGCATCAGCCTGTGGACTGAGCTCTGCCGCTGCCACGTTGAGCTGTTGAGGACTGGTGAAGCACACGGGACAGTGTGCTTGGGAAGGCGTCCCCCAGGCTGCAATCAACCACTGCAGTTAGCAGCGGCCTGCGCACTGCTTAGAAGGGCAGAAGGTCTCTTCAGCATTTCTTTTACAGCTCCCTGCAGTGCCATAGCAGCACCAGCCAGTTGTCACTGCCACCTCCCCAGGGATGGGATTGACAGCAGGAATCCTGTAGCCAGATCCCAACCCCGCTGCTTTGCTCCCAGCGTGCTCGTCTGCTGGCATCAGAAAGAACAGTTGGGACAAATGGGAAATAAGTGATGTAGATGGAAAGCCAGGGCCTGGGGACACCCAGCGAGAGCAAAGCTGGTGAGGGGCTGGGCAGGGGCCCTGGCTGCCCACGGGTGGAGGGGGGAGCACGAGGTCTGAGGACGTCAGGCACTTGCGGAGGTGAGCACGGCTGTGTTGGAAGAGCAGCAACGATCGAGGATGGGAATGAGACTGCTGAGTGCCTGGGAGCCTGCAGGGCAGACCAAGATCCAGCTTGACTGGACATTGCAAAACCATCCCAGGTGGTAAACAGTAGCCATTTGTCACCTTTGGGACTCTGGAAGGTCATCTTCCTCTCCAACCCTTTTGCTGATACCCTGTAACGCTCCATCAGCTAATATTGATGCTGCATAGGCAGGCATGCTGTCCAGAGCAGAGCCCTCAGCAGCTGCACGGTGGCTTTGTGTCAGCAGCCGGCCCTGCCAAGTCACCAGGTTGCAAGTTCATCTCACCCCCCAGCTCTTCTCTGTTTCTCTACTGCAGTATTTTAACTCATCCGCTTCCCAGCACCATTAATGCAATTTAAAAGTCCTGAAGAAGGCCAGGAGAGTAACCCCCCACACACACACTTACAGGTTCAACCTGCTCCTTCTCTTGGCCTGCTTCTTCTTTAAAAACAACACCAAACCCAATGACTGCTGGCATTTCTCCTGACGGCTCGTGGCCCTGGGCCACTGAAAGTCACTGCGGAAAACACACAAATGAGAGAGCACAGGCACGGTGCCGCTGCCACTGTGTCACGGTCCCCTGTCCCAGCACAGTGAGCCAGCCCAATCCAGGCAGAAGCTGAGGCAGGTAACTCAGTTCAAGAGGTACCTCACGGAAACCAGAAGTCTCGGGAATCCCAACAGGTAGTCGTTTGTCCCTGTCCATCCTCCCGGCACACTGACGCCTCTGTAGAAGGGATTCCCCAAGGCACTGCAGTACAGTAGTGCAGAAAAAATTGGCAGGAGATTGCTGGAATGGGGGTGGCAGAACTGGGAGCTCCTTCCGGAAGATCACTGTGCGTGGAAGTAGATAGGCTTGACTTTTCCAGACAGGATCTTGGGAACCTGCACAGAGATGATCTCAGCCATCATTTCAGGGTAGTCCACGCTCACCATATGTGCCTTAATTAAAAGGTCAAATGTAAACTGATGCAGATCCTTGGCAATCTGGGAGAGAAAGAAAGCTTGTTACACGAGAAGCCCCTGGGCAGTGATCTCTTTGGGAAGATAAGGTTAGCAGACACAGCTGGCCACAGCTGGACCTTGCCACAGCGGGACGTGCTCTGCCCTCTGGCCATCCCTGCCTTCTTAGCAGCTCTCAGATGGCACATACACGTCTCGAGGATAAGTGAGGGAACCACCCACCCTGGGGGCATGGAGCATAACTTGCCATGGTCCGGGACACTCGGACATTACTGAGTACCACAAAACCAGGGCTGAATAGAAATGGCACTTTTTTACTCCTACAGAAACTTGGCTTACTGTGCAGATGATGCCGACTTCAGTTATTAAGGATTACTTTTTGCTTATAAACATGTACTGTATGTGCATGGAGCTCTGCTCCAGAGAAAAAGAAAGGTCTAGCTCAAGTGTCACCAGTACAACTTTAAGTCACAAATAGAGAATTTGATTTCACTGGTTTACTGAGAGCACTGAGATTCTGAGCTGTTCTGATAGGCTGACAATACAAAAGTACCATCTACAAAGAGCTTTTCATTGCTAAAAATGGAAGCCCATAAACCTAAGCGCTAGAGTGGTTACTGCAGGAGTGACAGACACAGGTAGCTCACACCCTCAGGAGACTTGGTGCCTGTCTTTTCTCTGTTGCTTAATCTGGGAGCACACTGCAATACTGTCCCTGCAAAGGTGCATGAGAGTTAAAACACAAACCCCAAAGAACCACGGAATTGTTGAACAGCCCAGGTTGGAAGGGACCTTGAAAGGTCTCCCGGTCCAACCGTCCCTGGGAAAGGGAGCCTGGAGGACACTATTTAACACCCTGTCCAGTCTCACACCCTGAAAATCTCCAGTGATGGGGACCACCACGATCCGCGGAGGTTGCACCAGTGAATGATCATTTTCACTGTACAAACTTTCTTTCTTATGTGTATACACAGACATTTCACTGTCCTCTTACAGGATGCACGGAGTCCAGGACCTTGGTGAGCTGGTAAAATCGCCGAGAGCAGGAGGTAGGGTTCTTCCTCTTGCAAGCGATGATACGGTCAAGTTCCTTAATGTAATTCATTCGAAGTTCATCAAAAAGCTTCTGGTTCTTCAGGCCATCCACTGGAACTGGATGGAACATGGGAGGAAAACAGTGAGAGCTGCTCAGAGAGCGGAGAAACAGAGAGCCAGGGGAAGGCTGGGGAAGAGATCAGTGCAGACCTGAGAGGAAAGATCTGCCCACCAGCTCTGCTTCTGCTATAGCCCTCACTCTGATTAGCTTGTTGGATGGCTGCTAAGCCAAGCTCAGAGCTTGTTAAAAAAAGCAGCAATATAACAAACTGAAGGACTAGCTTCCTGCTCTGCAGCTGATGCTCGGAGGGCCTGTGATGACAGGAGCTGAGCTGAGCTGAGGAGCAACCTCCTGCAGGAACTGCATGTGGAAATGCTGTGCTGTGCAGGGGTGGGATGGGCTAGCTGCAGCTCAGACTGAAGCAGAGGGGATAACATCCACGCGATTCCTTGGGAAGTATGAGTACATGCAGAGGGAAAGCATCAGATACATCTGCAGCAATACGGCGCACAGCAACTGGAGGTCTGCTGAGGAAAGGATGTGAGAACTTACTAATACTGAAGAANTGGGATGGGCTAGCTGCAGCTCAGACTGAAGCAGAGGGGACAACATCCACGCGATTCCTTGGGAAGTATGAGTACATGCAGAGGGAAAGCATCAGATACATCTGCAGCAATACGGCGCGCAGCAACTGGAGGTCTGCTGAGGAAAGGATGTGAGAACTTACTAATACTGAAGAAGAGTAGAGCCTTCATGCAGAGGAACTCCTGCAGCGTGATCTGAAGCCACCCAAACTCCTGAGAGAGGTGCCGCATCCTGACACATTGACTGTACATTCTGGATTTGTGCATCCGGTACCTGGCAGGGCAAGACACATCACGCACAGCAAGAGGATCAATGCGCTGCCTGCGCGATGTGCATGGGAGGACACGCTCTGCCCATCCCAGCAATCCGAGCCTGGCCTGGCATGTCCCCATGTCAAGAACCTGAGCTCTGTCTTGAGAGATGCTGGCAGCAAAAGGCTTGCACACACAACCAGGATGTTTTCCAAACTGTCTGTGTGTAATTCCCATCCAGAAATGGATGGCTACCTGGGACTCGCAGGGCTCGCCTGACCCTCTGCCTTCCTGAACAGCAGCTGCAATCATTCACTAAGTGTGGGTATCTGCCAGGGGTAGTGTCGTGGTTTAAACCCAACCAACCA